>JABXWE010080755.1:0-13256 GCA_014611495.1 Limonius californicus
TCTCGATTCTAGAATCGGATTTCGATTCCCGATTCTAGAATCGGATTTCGATTCTAGAATCGAGAATCGGTTTTAACGACGCTTCAGAACCGATTCTTAAAGCTAAAGAACCGATTCCGATTCTAGACTCGGAATCGTTTGACGGCACTACTGCGGATCGTGCGTGAACGGGCGACGAATGTGCGTAACCCGGGACCCTGTATACATATTTGTATCTTGTAGTGAACGGGACCTAGTAGGTAGTAAGTTTATTAAAAATTGCATCCTATCTTTAAATATTTTACATTTTTGCAAGTGAAAGAAACCATAGTTGTCCCTAGGTCATTACTTTTTGTAAAAACGACGAAAGAGGAAACATTTATGTATCTATTTCATGGATGGGCTTTGTTTGCTGGGCATAACGTTAGCAATGTTTCTTTCAGTTTGCAAACGTATAGAAGTATATTAAAAAAATACAGAATACACCTGTGGTATTTCCTGATATAATATTTCAGTGGAAAGTATCATTTGTAAATAACAATATATATACCATTAAAATTAAATTAATTAATAGTTAATTAAAAAAAAGTAGTCAATTCGAACGCTTACAAAAAATATCCCCGCTCACTCAATTTATTGCATGTATTTCAAAGTCACTCTGTATAAACTATTAAAAGCCCTCTTATGAATTTAGTAGACTGTTGAAGGATAAGCGCATTGATTGCTGTCATTATGGTGTTAATGAATGTAAATGTTAACATGTTGGTAATTATTTGTTTTTATGTTGATGAATATCATACTATTTTCTGATTTCATACTTAAAACTTTATTGCTACTATATATACATTGTACGCGTAACTATATAAAATAAATGATACTTTGTTTGAGAACGAGAAACAGGAAACAAGTGAAAGGAAGGATATGGTTAAGTCGAAATAAAGGAGGAAGAACTCTTGGAGAAACATAATATGACGAGTAAGGATGATAAGATCTTAAAATACCAAAATGAGGAAGGAAATCAAACGTACGTGGCAACAATTACAATGCTATGTAGAATAAATGGAGGAAATAAGGAAATTGTAAATGAAATATTTAGTACAGAGGTAACAATACACTACTGACTAAATGGTTTTTCTAGATGTTTTCAAATTAATATATTGATTGTTGGATTTATACCGGACGTATACAGATAATGAAATTTAATATCGGGTGTTCAATAAGTCTTTATGTCCTGGATGGCTGCGGATTGTAAAGCACATGTTTGTACAATCTTAAAACGTCATAGCTTATTATTTATTTGACTTCAGCTAGATTCAATTTAAACTGATGTAGAAAATTAATTTGGAATTATTTTACTGTCAAATGTTTACCTAGGAACAAAAATGATTTATACAGTGTGTTTCGCAGTTGTCATCAGAATGAAAACGGAAACTTGGAAATATTCCATCAACGCTTGTAAACAAGAATTCCGACAAAAATTTCCAAATTTCATGGTAAATAGTAGCAACTTTTCTGATGAAGTTCTGGGAATAGTAGCATGTTTTGAAGAAATGGGTTCTATCAATCACAGACCAACATCTTGCCAGGGGTTTCATGAAGATCTTGATAAAAGTTTGAATAAAACATTTTTTTACTGATGAGGTATGGTTTCATCTAACTGGCTATATCAATTGTCACAACGTGTGCATGTGAATCACCGAAAAACAGCATTACTTCTGCGAAACTGGTTTACATCCGTTAAAAATTGGAGCGTGGATAGCTATATCCAGAAGAAGAATCTTCAGTCCAATCTTCTTGACGGAAATCTATAGGAGAATACAATTCCAATAATATTCTTGAAGTGTTTATAAATCAACTTCATGATGACTAATAACATTCTGATTTGCCACATGTTGCACAAGCTACTTTGGAATATCTACAAGGATTCGATGATGGGTTAATTAGTAAAGACCGATTTTCTTCTAGATCGTGTGCTTTGGCTGTTTTAGATTATTTTTATTATGCAAATTTGTTTAAACTTTAGTGCATCCGTACACGACTTACGAAACAGCTTTACCAGACAATGGCAACTAACTGATGGAAATATGCACATTTTAGAAAATATGGAAGTTATGTTCAAATATTGCAGACCAACCTTTTCAGCATCTGCTGTAACAACTTTACTAAAAGACTGTCCGTTTATGTTCAATATCCTTATATAATTTATTTTACTGATTTATCACTACATTATCACATTTTAAATATAAAATGTTAATCTTCTCAGAAAGGTGTTGATTTGAATGATGTTTTATTTAAGGTTAGGTTGTGTAAAGCTAGTACAGACAGGCGATTTATAGTTCATAGTAGCCCAGCACTTATTGAAAACACGTTATGTACATGCCGCCACTTAAAAAAACTGCAGAAGCATCCACAGATGCATTTACATTACTTTATTTTGTTATTATGACTTGCTTATTTCTTGCTTGCTGTACTAGTTTGTTCCGTACCTATTTAATATAACACGGAGAACACGTACACAGACTGGTGTTTAAATAAAATATATTCAATACTGGTTTTATAATAATGGTTGCAAGTAACCAAATCGGACTTCTCTTCGGTATCGGCTTTCTAAATAATTTTCAATCAAAAGTTTAGACTTTTACGTTATTCTTGTGTTACCTAAATGTCTAATGTTACAAAATTTTACAAACTTTACAATGTCTAAATTTAAGACATTACTAAGACCCGTTCCAATAGAAAAATGTGACTTCGGTCAAACGTTAAAACAGAAAAAAATTGCAAATTTAGCTTGCAAATAAATACATAAAGAAACACTACACGAAATAACAAACGAGGGCAAACATTTTTGACAAACAAAACTTCTCTGCATAAATATCAACTAGTGATAAACCGAAAATGAAAAAACAGAAATAAATAGAGAAACTGCAACAAATAAGCTAAATAATTTTAAAATGCACAAGAAAATTTTGTTAACTGTCTATCGTCTCAATTTCTGAGTTCTCCTCAGTCTTCATTCCCAGTAGGGAATGTAGTGGCCACTGCGGCCTTGTATTGTTTCTTTCCATTTTGCTCGGTCTTGTGCTTCGATCGTGAGTGTATGCATAGGCTTCCCGGTTAGCTTGGTTACTTGGTCTATCCATCTGGTAGATGTTCGGCCTCTAGATCTTTTTACTTCCACCTTTCCCTGTATTACTAATTTTTTCATGTTGTCAGATTTTCCTCATGATATGTCCAAAGTATCTTAATATTTTGGGTTGTATTTCGCTCCATAGACGCCTTTTGATGTTAAGTTCATGGAGTATTGATATATTTGTTCGATGTTCTGTCCATGAAACGTTAAGCATTCTCCGCCAACAGAACATTTCTGTGGCATCGACTTTCTTCCTCTCTTTCTGTCTGAGAGTCCAGGACTCGCTGCTGTATGTTAGAATAGGGAAGATCAGACATTGTACCAGTCTGTATTTTATTTTCTTAGATATGTTGTTATCTTTCCATATTTCTGAGTAGTCTAGTTTAAAATCTTCGCAACTTAACTAAAAATTATAAACAACCATCCTTTATGTACAATGTAATTTTTAGCGATTTGTAAATTTGGGTTAAATCTTTAAAAAATTGATTTCTACTGAATAAAACTTGTAAAAATATATACAACGTATATAAAAGAGTTACGGTGAAAATGTAATAGTCATGCTTAGGATAATTATGCAAATGTATATTGTTACCATTTTATACAATAAATGTATATTTTGAAGGTTTTAAGTTTTTACAAAAACTAGGAAAGAAAAAATTTGTTTGGAACAAACTGTTTTAATGCTTTTCAAAATATTCGCCTCTAAGATTTATACAGTTTTGCATGGGTTCAAACCAATTCTCGAACAATTTTACCACTCTGAAGTTGGTATCTCAAATACATGATTTTCGAAGGCTTCAACAGCTTCTTGAGGCGATGAAAATCGCTGTCCATGCATTTTTTGTTTGACATTCGGGAACAAAAAGAAGTCGCTAGGCGATACATCAGGTGAATACAGGCAATGAGACATCAATTCGATGTTTTTCTCTATGAAATTATCAATTGTTTGATGTGCTGTGTGAGAGCTGGCATTGTTATGATGAAAAATGATGCGACGTTTTCGGTTGTTTTTCCTGATTTCGTCGATGACTTCTGGCAAACAAATTGTTGTATACCATTCAGCGTTAACTGTTCTTCGATCCTCTGGAATGGTTGTGACATGTCCAGTACAACCGAAGAAACAAGCGCTCATTTTCTTGGAAGTGTTTCGTGACCGAACAACTTTTGTGGGATTCGGTTCATCTTGGTACACCCAAACAGTGGATTGTTGCTTAGTTTTCGGTTCATACGAATATATCCCAGTTTCGTCACCTGTTACGATGTTGTATACGGATTTTGCAGTTCCTTGAGCCTTCTTTTGAGCTTCGGTCAAATTATGCGGAATTCATCGGGAATAGATCTTTTTCACTTTTTCACAGCTAAATGTTCATGCAAAATGGAATGTACTGCAGTCTTCGATGTGCCTAAGGATGCCTTTATCTTACTGTAAGTCACATGCCGATCTTCTTCAATCATGTTGCTCACAGCATCGATGTTTTTTGGAATAACAACCGATTTTGGTTGATCCTCACGAAATTCATCACTGACGGACGCACGTCCACGACGAAATTCTGCAAACTAATTGTAAACAGTCTTTTCTGATGAAGCTTCATTACCAAAGGCTGCCCTCGTACATGCATATTTGCACGCATATATTCCAAATTTTAAGAGGATATATATCCTAAATCTGGTAATAATTGATGGCCAAAATTGTTAATCGCATTTATTATTATGCAGAATTCCTAATAATTTGGTCACGATTTACCGGATTTTAGAAACTAAAACTTCAAACAAACTGTCTATAATATCAGGTTACAGATAATTCCGATTTGGCCACTTTACAAAAAAAAAAAAACTATAAGATGAAGGCAGTGCTACTCTTAGCTGTATGTTTGAAATGTTTTCTTTTGTTGGTGAAATGCTAAATCGTAAAGAAGAGGGTTCTGGTTTGATTTACCATTGAAATCTCCTACAACTTTTTTGTGTTGTATATACAATCAGATGTACTGACAAGAAATTAATCTAATACAGAGGGCACATAAAAAGGTAATGATAAACAAGCACAGCAAGCTAATAATAATTAATTTATTTGTATTATAAAGACAGTCACTTTATGTTTCTTGTAAACATGTAAACGATAACTTTATGCTCCGGTTTTAATTACAGGTATTTAGCACAGGGTGTTTGTTACGCGCCTTTCATTTAATTAACCGCACTATCCACAGCCAGAAACAATTAAAATTCGCAATCCAAACGATATTAACACAATAGACAGTAAACTTGGCTGCTTTGCATAGAATTTAAAATCGCAGCATAATTAAACATCCTATCGATACGAATTCAAGGTAGCCGTCGAGATTTTCTCGCAGATCTAGGATGTGTGTGAAGTACTGGAAGATGTATTTTTTAGAATGCATTTCGCAACGGCTGGAATTTATTATAATCTAAAACTGTATGTGTATCCCTTTTACGCAATACTTGACGTAGATACGCTCTGATTGTTGGAGTAATTCATTCCTAAAGGTCACTACGAATAATGCTCTATTAAGTGATCTATCTATTAATTGTTGTTGCTTGTTTAGTTTCTCATTAGGCGACTCGTAAATTACTTGAGAAGGGTGTTAGAAAAAAAAACAAGACAGCTGAGGTGACTCAAATGATAGATTAAGCGAGAAACTTAGGCTACGAACAGTCTGAAACGTAATTGGATTTGAAATTTTAACAAACTTCCGAGGCGAAGGACATCTTGAATAAAGCACGAAGTGTTACTTTATCATTTATAGCAATTATTGGACACATTTTAAGGATAATTATACAATAAAATTTACAGTGCGGTATTTACTCTAGCTTAAAGTAAAAGCGCGTTCAGCAGCGTAAATCGTTCCACCTTTTTTTAAAGGACCAACCTCTTATTTTCACCGAAGTCCGTTCATCTCAATACAAATTTGTCAGTTTTAATTTTAAAGTCGAATGTCTGTACCAATTTTGTTGATTATGCAGTTAACTTGTGCAGCAAAATTAATTAAAACAACAGCGAACATGTTATTCGTATTGAGAGGGTTAATTTAATGGAAACACCGTCGATTCTGCATTTAAATGAATAGTTAACAGTAATATAACAAGTGCTCCCGATTTATTGATTCCTCAGTGTTAGCTGAGATGATTTAATTGAATTAGCAACAGGTAACCATCAAGTTCTTCAGATAATTAAGTAAATACAAAATCAAAATCCTTTTTCTTCTTCTGTCACAAGTACTGTTGAAAATATTAATATTATTTCATATTATTGGTTATACATAGCATCGAGTTAAATAATCTGTGATGTTTGGTTTATTCAGGTTCACGTTCAATTGAATTTTATCAGTATATTCCAGTAGTAATTTTAGAGTTCTGTTAGTGTCGAATGGAATATCTCCCCTAAAAGTCAGGTCTCACCATCGCATCATTCAAAAATAAATTAATATCAACCAATAAGTATATATTTAAAATTTCCATTTTGATTTTATGAATATGGAATTGGATAGCTAGTTCCATTTCCAATGATAAGTTCAGTCAATTACTTAATTATCTGCAAATGGAACACAAAAACTTTAAGAGAATATGTTTTATATATCTTTGTTTTCTAATGACTCTGAATGCCTCTAAACATAAGTCCATTGTATTTTTAATTTACCATGGAAATCATAGGCCCTTGCATTTGCACATTAAGTTCGGAACAATCCCTCCAAGTTCGGTTTCATGGAATTTCAAAAGAAATGGGCAGTTTTTGACTTGTGATATGAATGAAATACTTAGCACACAAAAACCATAAAAATATTTGTCTAAATTATAACGTAAGGCCTGTCTGACACGGCAAAGAATTTTGTGCAAAATATGTTCACATAATTGTGTAGAAAATTGTGTAAAACACGTAATTACAATAACACAGTTTTGTATAAAATGCTGTCTGCGATCATGCGCAAATAGGTGCAAATTACGTTGACATCTGTAAGAAAACTGTCAAAATAACCATGTGACTGTCGATAATGTACAATTTTATCAAAATTTTATAATATTAAATTGATGCCTAAGTTCGTAATGTTTTATTTATTTATTTTACATGTACGCATGATAGAGCAAACTAGCTGCAGTAATAAAGAAAGCGAGCGAGATAAGAAAAAGTGCGTAGAGTGTCGGCGCGGCGGAGTAAACACGTGATAAACATGTACTTCTCTGCCCTCTGTTATCGTTGATAAACACTAAACATTTCTCGTTTGCGCATCGACGCGACGCCGACTTTGAACAAAATTTTGATGTATAACATCCCGCAGAATTTTGTAAAAACACTGCACAAAATTGCGAACAAAAATTTTGTACAAAATTCTGTGCAGTATCATACAAGCCTACGCAAATAAAATAAGTTATTTTTTTAACAGTAATACATATAAGTAATTTATTTAAGGAAACGTTGGCCATCTAGGTATTACAATAAAACTAAATTCTGATTACACGTAAAAGATGGAATAAGAACAAAAAATAATGGAAAACATAAGGTAAAAATATTATAATTTCTATATTTTATAATTAACAATATAATGTAACAATGTGCGTCAATATGTTTAAATGACTGATTAGAATATACCTCTCATAAGTTTGTTTTATAAGAATATATTAATATGCAATAGAATACTTCGTACTTTGTGTAGTAGATATTTATGTAAATATTAAAGTCTGTATTGGTAGCGGACCAACCCCATTCAAATGTTCGGGTCTCTTTTAATAATCTGTTCAGGAATGGTCTAAAATTAAACATCCACGAAGTATATTCGCAATGAAAACTAATTTCAGTCATTTTAGTTTTTTTTTCAGGTGTGACAAATCTTATCGTCTATTTTTAGCGGACCAATCCCTATGAAATTTTTAATGCTCTTTACTATCACGGTGCGCTTATATCAATCATAGTAATTAAATTGGGAAATTTTTATATTAACAGCCAGTTATCATTTTGGTTGAGTTTTTTAAAAACTTAACCTATTGTCCAATATGTCCAAACCATCTATTTCTTTTCTAGCCGACTCATATCTTATGATTATTTTCGGTGTTTTTAATGTTACACTTCGTTCATTAGTCGATAATTTAAAAATAGGACAATCACAATCTCTGGTGTGACTGTTACTTCCTTCAATTCCCGATGTTTTCAAAATCATTTACATCTATTTCTTCTTCTTCTTCTTTATTCCCCCTCTATTCATTGACCACTGGACATAGGTATCTCCGTTTAGACATTCTTTTTTGCTCTGGACAGTCTCTAGCCATGTTGTTCCAGCCACCCTTTAATCTCTTTCCAGGCTAGGGCCCAGTCCGCTATGTTTCATTTTTGCCCATCTATCCTCTTTGATTCTCGTATGTGTTTTTGCCCATGCCCAATTTTGTTCTGTTATGGCTTGTCCTATATCTCTGATATTAGTTCTGTCCCGTATCCACGTAATACTCTTCTCATTTCGTGGCTTAATTTCCAGTATGGATTGGTTTCCTGGTTTAATTTTCCTTTCTTCTGTCCTAGGTATACATTCCTTTGCACTTCTTCTATTTGTATTTTTTCCTCTACATTGGTATTTGTTTGTCGTGAACTTGGTCTTGCTGATATTTATTTTGAACCCTATTTGCTTTGATCGTTAACTCACTTATCATTTGTTGCAGCTCTTGCATATTGTAAGCGATCAAGATTACATCAATATAATTTATATTATTAGATTAATTTAGCCTAGGGGCATAAAATCTGGAAAATATGTTTTCCAGTAGTTTGCCTGTAGGTCTTTAGAAAATTTATTCTATACAATTTATTTGAAAAGTTGGAAACTCCTACGATAAATCAACCGAAAAAGAGATGCGAATTTATAAGCCAACACTAATTAAGTTGCTGTGCAAATTCTAGCACTAACAATGAGATATTGCAGAATATACCTAACGAGTAAAACTAGAAAGTGATATATTTTATTCTTATTCCAAATTACTATTGCGCATCATACTTTATTGGCTACACAAATGGTATTTCTCTAGAAAATTAGAAACCAAACCGAACCTTCTTGTACGAATTAGCTCAAAAATCGTGTTTCTCCTTCTGATCTCCCAAAAATGCTATTTGTAAGTTGTGCACATGCACTTTCAGT
The DNA here is from genome assembly GCA_014611495.1 of Limonius californicus. Taxonomy (NCBI): domain Eukaryota; kingdom Metazoa; phylum Arthropoda; class Insecta; order Coleoptera; family Elateridae; genus Limonius; species Limonius californicus. The sequence continues at coordinate 9,238 of JABXWE010080755.1, forward strand.
GTCAAGTTTACGCGGTCAATGCTGCGAAAATGCATTACGAAATTAGCGTCCGCCATCCCGCATACAAATCCTCCGCAACCTTTCGGAACAAACTTTTGATGTGCGCCCATCAACATTCAATTGGAACCATAAAGAACTGCCCCAGGCTAGCATCAAAAGTGCTTTCCAAACTTTAATTGGCTGAAAATATTGCAAAATTTCAGGCCGCTGCGTTACTTAAATGTTAAGTAATTTTATGGAATAGTACCGCCGTCATTGTTTTCTGCATTGTTTGCCTTTGATAGTTCTGTGTTAGAATGGAGTTCTACAACGGTGAGGTAAGTTAACATAATAAATTTTGTTCTCGGGTGTTTATGAATAATTGGCGTAATTTTAAGTTTCGCCGAGAGTCTTGTTCTACCCGTAATAAAATTAAATTACAATCTTTGAGAACAACGGTGTTCCGATCCAGTTAACACCAGGTGTTCAATAACATGGAGATATGTGTATGTATAAGGGATAAATTAATGATATCGTACCGTTTCGTGACAATTTATTGAAATTTCGTAAGGAAATCTGAGCATAAATGTTTCAACTGCGATACTGCCAATACAATTTATATCGAACTGTATGTGCTGCCATAGTTGAAAAAATCTTGATGGAGGAAAAAGGTTTTAACAATCAGTTAATAGTAATAATAGATCATGATGGCTGATATTCGTAAACCTAAAGAAACATGAAATAAGGTGTACGTCCCCCCTCATTTTGCGAAAATAAAAGTGTTTTCAAAAGTCTGCCCATAAAATTTATCCTAAAACAAGGCTTCCGAAATTGTCATACCGACTAATTACGTATACATATTATATAAATACCAAAATTCCTACTATTTCTATAAATATTCTATGTAAAAGGTTGTATCTGGATTTCATCTGAATATAATATTATTTAGAACGTTGTGTTTGGATACTTTCCTATTAAGAAAATGTTTCTAGTTTGCTGCAACTTTAATTCATGTATTTTTCTCAACCATTGTTTTATTGACCCATATTTATTTATTTATTATTAAAGCTAACTTATAAAGTGACCTTCAGACTGGCAATATACGATGTGAATACTTAATACAGCTTATTCTAAAAACCATATACTCAAGATGCAGAGGATATTAAAACAAGCAAAATGTTAAATGTAAAAAAGTTCCTCAGTTCCTCCATGAAATAAAATAATGCTTACATATTTAAAGTAATATACGTTAATACCCACCCAACGTTATATACAATTTTGAGCCTGTCTAATTTGATATGTTTTGTCAGCGCTTGGACATAAAATGCGTCACTTTAGTAGTCATCATCATCATTCATCATAGACAGCTTTTTTGTTCTACTGCTGGGCATCGGTCTCTTCTCTGCCAGCGCTAAGGTAGAAACACGGGGGACCTACAGTTTAACGTTAAACCCGAACGACAGAAATTCCAGAGAAGGTTTTTAGCATTAAGATATCACGGTTGCAAGCCGGATTGGGAAATTGTGTGCGGTGGGTTGCAAACAATATTTTTATAAATCTGCATAGTTCTGCTTGGGTTTCGAACCCAAGCCAGAATCGACGTTTTATTCAGAAAGCGAGCGCTATACCAACTGAGCTACCACCACACCACTACTTTAGTAGCGCCCGGCATAAAATTAAAATAATGTAACAATTCAGTATTGTTTTTAATTAAGTAACTATTTTCTACAGAAAAAGATTCGACCTATATTTGCGGAAATATAAAAAAAAGTAATTTTATAGGTAGAGCGCCAAAAAGTCGGGCCCATGGTCCTCCTGAATCGAGGGTTCAAACTATTGGTCTCTCTGTGTGGTGCTTCCAAAAGTTTTTTACATTCACATCATGATTTCGTAAGACATTACAAACAGATTCATAATTAATGTAAAATGTTTTACATTGTTTTAGTAGCATGAGTGATATCTGCATTACGCATGTGAGCAGCATGGCGGACAAAAGCGAGTACTTGTCAAACAGTATTGAACAGCTAAACAGCGATCCGCACGGTCACCACTTGGATGGGTGATCGAATATCTACGCTTACACGCTGCTATCCTGGTACCTGGGAGAGTACCTAAATCCGTCGGCCCTCCTTAGTGCGTCACTAACTATCTCGAACAGGATTTTAAGTGGCAACCGAGTGCTGAACCGCGCTTTTCAATATCCCCGCAAAAGATTTTCAATACGCCCTTTACTTAACTCCTCATACGAAACTTTAATTTAAGGAACAATTTGGGCTTCGCGACAGTACCGTTATAAAAGTTTTTTTTGAAGAGCGTGATTGCGCTCGTTTATTAGATTATAACATTTCAAGAAGTTTTGTGCCACCCTTCCTTATAGAATTGCAACGCCAAAATGACGCTTGTCTTTAAAATTATTAGAAAAAAAAGTCAAGTTAGAGAGAAAATCTGATGAACTAATTTAGGACAATTTATTTAATTGTTTGACGCATCTATCTGAGAATGTAATACTTTTAAGAGCTAACAATTTTAATACGTAAGGCAATGGCAAACCAGCCAGATATTTTGCCTAGTAATCTTCTCTGGAGTAGAAGTGTTTATACTACCGGTGGTTCGGAGTCCACGTTAAGCTGTAGGTCCTCTATGTCTGTGGCACTTTAAAATACGCAACACAGGCATAGGAGAGAAGATCGCTACGTCTCGTAAGAGATAAAGCACTCGAAGAAGAAAATACGTATTTGAAAGAAAAATGAATTTGTTGGAGTAGATGTCCATACTGAGGCTTTGCTACTGTAAGAGTAATTCCAGAATATTTTTAATGTATCTGTATGCATTCTTAGAGATTTTCATATTAATATTTTCATACACTGAAATATATTTGGGTTTAGGTGCCAAGGAATGAAACTACGGTATGTTTTACAAGCCAAAAGAATGACAATAGTTTTCGTGAAGAACTTGTATTTTCGGCTTAAAGTAAAGCGATATACGACTGAAGAAGACTGAAACTGCAACTACTAACACTAACTGCCAAAGCACCCCATAAATATTTGAAAATTAAATGGTTCATGTGAAACAACAACAAGAAGAAATACCAAAACCAAAAAGACAACTGTTCATCAATGAGGGAATAATAGGATACTAAACTTTTTCAACTGCATTTGCCTTTAGGAAGGTACTCTTCCGACTCCCACTTTTTAGTCTGTGGAATTTCTTTTCATATTTGTTTAAACCCAATAAAGGTCATACCGCAGTTATATAAACGAAGGAAAAACATTCGTTTCTAATTAATGTCCAACAGAGCATAATTAACAAATTAATAAGGAACGGATCATTTTTAATTTGTTGAATTCTTACACTGGGAAAGTCGTGAACTTACTGGACTATCAAATAAAATGTAATACTGTAGTACCGAGATTACTAACCAATGTAGTTGATGCCTGAATCAACAAAAACATACAATAAAGTCGCGAGCTGCTTGTACCAACCATAATACTGTATTTAAGATACAATTTTTGCAAATAATTATAGTTTTCAACATTAAAATTCGAAACCATTTTCATGGTTAGTTTGCTATAATTGAAATTGATTGATGCGGAAAAGGCATTTTAAAATACATTTTTGAAAAATCTCAATCAGAATTTGGCAATAATGGAAAGGGCGAAATAGTTTTAAAAAACTGGCGTTCTCGTTTTTTCTACCGATATCTAAATATTGACTATTCAACAGTAATACAACAAGTGTTCCCGGTTTCCGGCTAAACTTGGGCTTGATTGTTCAAGGGTGTTAGTAAAAACGATTTCAAGGAACGTACGATATAATAATCGTGGAACTGAAAAACTTTAAAAATACAGAGCACTAACTTAGAAGACACGAAAATATGCTTGAAGATAAACAAAACAATTAACAGAGATAGATCAATTCATAATAAGTGGACGCGACTGCCTCCCTGGACTTTCCCATACTGGAAACTGTTCATATCATCTTTATTCAACAGTAGAGTTATTTTCCTCAAAACGGTTGTTCAAGTGCTATCCTAAAACCTT
>JABXWE010080875.1:0-13190 GCA_014611495.1 Limonius californicus
CCTAATTTTTCCCCATCTATTCTTATTTCAGTCTTGGTTTTGTGTGTTGATCTTGTACATATCATAATTTTAGTTTTCTTCTTATTAAATTTTAGTTCATGTTCCTTTTTCATTATCTTTTCCATGATATTAATTGTTTGTTTTATTTCCTCTTTGCTGTTGGAGCGTAGGGCTATATGGTGGGCGAAACGTAACATTTTAATTTTTTCCCCATATATATTAATTCTTGAGTTACATGAATCATGGGCTCCAGTGGATCTAGATCCCGGATCTAGATCCACTATGTGGACCTAGTATCCGGATCTAGATTCTTTGTACACGAGGATCTTGTATCTGTATCCAGATCATAATTTTCTGGATCTTTCATCGTTAGATCCAAAGATCCGCTACAATTAATTTCTTGATTTTTCTTTTGTGAACTTAAAAAACCCATTGAGTAATGATTCCTATATATTTAAAGTATGTTTATGTATTTTAGGAAATGTCTTCTATTCCTCTTTAGCAAAATAAATTATGTTCGTACGTGTTTCCAGGAAGATTGCAGTTGGGTTTTACTGGTTTTACCTACCCATTATGCACTAAGCGTACCTGTATTTGAACAATTGTGCAGACGCAGACAGACGCCTGGAATTTCCTGTCCTTCAAATGTACCTGTTGCGTGGTAGCAAAAATACTTTAGTTGTTTCATTACTTATTAGGCAGACTAGGTAGAGCAAGAATTTTTCGGTAATTGCGTCACTGCTGTCATTGGGGGTAGAAGGATTTCAGCCATCCGATACTCTTTTTTTAAAAGATCACATTTGTTTTCTTACAAATCCTATAACAGTTGCAATAGACATTTTACAAAATGAAAAACCTGTCACTTAGGAACTGTTTCACCAACACTTTTTAAAATTAAAAAATCATTGGAAGCTATGCTGGAATTACAATTCTCTTCAAAATAAGAGAATGTTTGCTAAATGGATTTCAAAAACGGTTTGCAAATATAATGGATATAGGAAGCTCCGACAGTCGTTCATAATCGTTGGCTACAATTTACAATCCAAAATTTTTAAACTAAGGTGGTTGGAAATTACTTCGTTTAAAGATGATTCTGAATTCTGCAAAAGTGTATTGAAACGAAAACTAGAAGAGTTACAGTTAGGACTGTTAGGAGGATCTCAAGAAGATTATGATGAAACAACAGAAAGTCACGTAAATTCCGAAAAAGAAAATTCCTATCATGAGGAATTCTTTGATTTTTTAAAAATAAATAATACGCAGGTACAAACATCTACATTGCAGTGTACAAACTATTTTGAGGATCCCGATAACAGTTACATTCAATTAAATAAGTATCCGATAATAAAAGAAATTTTCCTTAAATTTAATTGTATACTGCCTTCTTCTGTCCCCGGCGAAAGAATATTTAGTATGGGTGGACAACTTGTAACCCCTCGTAGAAATAGGTTAAATGACTAAATTTACGAAACGTTGTTAATTTTAATAGAAAATAAATTAAAATTCGATAATTAGAATTATGTAACTTTTAGTGTAGTGTAGCGTATTATTATTGTATTGTAACTTGTAAGTAGTGTAAGTTTGTAGTAAAGTTCTTTTCCCGTTACCTATATATTTATTTTCTTATGTTACTGTCCAAATATCCAGTGGCACTGTCCATATCTCTGGAATCTCTAAAAATTAAAAGAACACCCCTGACACGTTCGAAATGCGAAAGGGTCTGTAAAGGATCTAGATACTTTGTTAAGGATCTTGGATCTTGATCTAGATCCATATTTAGGTTTGGATCTTTGATCTGGATCTAGATCATATTTTTTAAATGTATCTGGATCTGTATCTAGATCCCTAATTAGAGGATCTTACCCAACCCTGCATATTACACATAATGAGAAAGATCTACAGCGGCTACTAGAAAAATTAAATCAGAAGAGTGAGAAGTTTAATCTGATAATTAATGTTAATATAAAGAAAGTAATGATGATTGCTTAGAGACAAAATGCTACAATTAATATATTTCGGTACATGGGTTCAACAAAATTGGGACCATTGTAAAGAAATTTTAGCCCGTATAGAACACGCACGCCCAGAATTTATTAAAATGTAAATGTTATTCATCTGTCTTGATATGAGCATTTATTTAAGACTAAGAATGGTCCGATGCTACACACTCCCATATTATTATATGATGCAACAAGTTGAACATTCAATAAGTATACAACAAAACGCTTAGAGTCATTCGAAATGTGGATGTACAGGCTTGTATGAGGATGGCTTATCAATTATTGTCCCTAATATAGAAGGCGTTGATTGAAAAATGAATATTTTTTCCTAGGAACTTCAGTTATTGACATTAATATATACCAAGTTGCAGATGCCTATCTTCTTGTTTATAAAAGTTATACATTTAATAGTACTATGCTGTTGGTGATTTTGTTGAAATGGAAAAATTCAAGGCAAGAATTAAGATAAAATACCTTTTCAAGAAAGGTTTATCACCGCAGGAAATTTATAAAATTTATAATGCCATGTCCGGAATGTTGGGTGACTCTACCCCGTCGTATCAAGTAATTAAGAATTGGTGCCGGGCTTTCAAATTAGAAAGGAAGTCGTGTCAATGTGGGTACTTGACCACCAAAAACTGTTTTTACTCAAGAAAATATTGATTTGGTCCATGATATGGTATTGAGTGCTCGGAGAATTACGGTCAAATATATTGGTGAGACACGTGGCCTTTACGTTGGAAGCTTTAAGTAAATTTTGCAGGAGAAATTGGGTCTGAAAGAAGTCTACGTAGCATGGATTCCGAAAATGTTGTCACCTGATCAGAAGCGAGCCAGGTTTCTCACCGTTGCGAACAATTTGAGATTAATAGACACGGATTTGGACGGATTTTTGAAAAGATACGTAACTGTAGAGGAAACCTGTGTTACGTTCGTTTATTTTGTGGCTTCTTACATATTAAAGTCTTATTTTATTTTTCGTTATCTTAGAGAAATGCCGATGAATATTTTGTCCCCGCGCTTACTGTGCGCGTTTGCTGGAAATTTCCTGCCCTTGACGGAGCCATCCCTACATGTTAATTTGTTCTAGAATACTTGCAACATATTTTGTAAAATGGTTTTCGGGAGTCCACTTAAGATCTACTTTGGACCCATTTGCTTGCTCAGACCTCAGCGCCGGCGACAAGTACTGCGGGGGAGGGGTTCGATGGGTGTCTATTGCGTGAATCTTCTTATCGCAGTTATCACCGTAGGGTAAACAGAACCATCGGCAAGTGTCGAATTTAAGAAATACACTGGATTTAACCCCTGGCAGGCAATTCATTGCGAATTTGTTTATCGCTTTTGCGGATTAATGTCGAGCCCCTTTTCTGACCATCTGGATATGCCATTGTTGATTATTTACCATGAGGTTACACAGTAACGCGAGACTATTCTGCAAATATTGTACCTAACATTCTTGAAGCTATAAACTAAAAAGGCGTAGAAAGTTGAAACGCTCCCGTTCACAAGAGCTGTGTTTCTATAGTTGCTATACACAATGCTGTATTAGAAATAGAAATAGAAGAAATAGAACAACCCCAATATTCTCCAGATCTGGCCTCCAGCGACTTTCACCTCTTCCCCGAATTAAAAGAACATATGCGGATAGCTCATTTTTCGAACGATGAAGAGGTGATGGCTGCTGTGAATGAGTAGTTTGTAGTGCAGAACAAAGAGTTTTTCTAAAGGCATTCAAGTATTGCTTCATTTTATACTACGTACGTTAACCTTTTAGGGAATTACGTTGAAAAATATAGTTGTTTAATATGTCTAAGTCATTTGCTTCTATATCAGGGACAATAAATGACGAACCCCTCTCGTACTTCATATATCATAGGTTGACAGAATTACAAATGTATACGTTCTACAACCTATGAATAAAGATCTAGAGCTCTTGTATACGATTAAAACAAGTAAACCACAGTACTTAGGTCATATAATCCGGGAACAAGGATACGGTCCACTGCATCATAATCATAATCATAAATCATAACTAAAGGAAAGATACAGTGCAAACGTAGTGTTAGAATATCACGGCTGAAAAATTTAAGAGGCTAGTTCAGCTTGTATTCAGTGGAGCTATTTTGTTCAGAAAACAAAAATAAAAATAGCTATGTTGATCAACGACATTTGCAAGGAGAAGCTGCCATAAGAAGGGGAAGATAAACATATTATAAATTACTTTTAGATATATTTCAATAAACAATTTCGAAAATCTTATCATACATTTTATGAACTGCATAAATAAATAAATTAAAAATTTATTAATAAATGTTACATTTCATACTACTAATAATTGTATATTTTCTAAATATATATAATAATTATTAAATAATCTGATGTAATATCCATAAACACTTCATTTTACAAATATTACTCTTCAACATTTTTTACATGCTTGCAAATTTTATTTCACTGTTTTCTGTAATGCAGTAAAATTTTCACTCTGCTAATTTTTTTGCATCCTATAATTTAAAGGCAACGTTTTGTGAAGCTACAAAATTTTTTACAGTAATTCAAATCATTTCGATGGCATTTAATTGTAGATGATACGGTGGTAATCTCAGAACACCGTGGCCGAGAACTTCCATTATTGATTTTATTTTTAATTTTCAACTCCTTATGTTATTTTTTATGAAGTTGTATAATTGTGCCTTTGCCATTACGGGCGTTGCAGGAATATTATGTTCTGCAAGCCAGTCAAGCGTTTATTACTTCTTATTGTTTGAATTTGGAGCCCTATTCAATTGAACATTATAATAAGGAGCTTTATGCATGACGAGTTCCGCGTTATTTTTTTTGGAAAATTTTGAATTTGTTTTTCAGCCAACCATAATTTTAGAAATTCCTTCATCACGGTAATTTCCAGATTTGAAAATAAACAATGCTTTATCTACGAATCCATGACTTTCCGCTCCTGCACGTAACGCTTTTAAATGCTGACCTTCTGAAATATTTGTTAATAAACCCTTGGTTTGAATTGTCAAACCAAACTTTGGATTTTGCATAGCTGCTGTACATACATGTCGCGTCCATATACATAATTAGCCAGTTTTGGTTTAATTACTCCGAAACGTAACGTACAAATGTAGAACAATAACTAGCAATAATTTTATTATTTCTGCACTTCTAGTTACTTTCTCCACATTAATGACTATTGTAATTACTCTGATCAGAAATGCAGATGACAAAATATTAAGAGAGAATTTTTTGTAACGATTAAAGTAAGAGCATATGTAAAATTTAATGTATTTACCTAACATTGAGTTTATGAACTTTAATCTATAGGCAGCAAATGAACAAACTCTTAACACACTTCTGCGCCACAATACACACCGTTGCCCTTCCCCAAAAACAAGCTGCGCAAAGTGCAACTTTTTCTCTCCTTAGAGCGGTATTACTGTGTATGCGTATGGCAATGCTGTACGAACACGATGTCGTATTTCTCTTTTAAGCAAAATGCGTATTTTAGTTCTTTATATAGACTAATATAAATCCCGTAGAAAATTCTCTGCATATTTAAAATATCATTCCTACAAATTACCCATAACAAATTTTTCCAGTCTCAGGCATCATATCAATTTATTAGATCCAAACAACACAGCTCCTATTTTATCGCTGATGACATATCTCGGTGAAATGTAAACATTTATAAGATTCTCCTGAAACATTTTTACTTAAAATCTCAGGGATGGTTCGAATCGATAAGAAATAGAAGGCACATACAAAAGTGGAAGTGTAGAAACAAAATACGAAACCCATAAATAAAAAGTGTCGTCGACGAATAAAATCCCTGGGCTGAGAATCGAGAAGATTAATTACCAGGCAAAAATAACAAAGACTTAATAAATAATGATGTTATTAAGAATGGACTGCGAGCAACAATCCAGGGCGTGTAAAACAAAAGCACACCAGGGCCGAATTATTACATAAAATCTAGAAAAGCCATTACTTAAAATTTGCACATTCAATAAAGCTTCCTGAAACAGTCTTTCCGTTTCAACGTAATTTGTTTATTTTACTTCGCAACTTTGTTATACATATTCTAGTAATCAAACCGAAACGGAACTGAATTGAATTTAGTTTATTTGCAACTTTTCGCTTGCCATATTTCTCCGATTTCGTCAAAATGTCAGTGTACATTCTACATAAAGTACTGCTCAGTTAAAATGGAATCAATAACTGGAAACTCAATTCGGTCTCATTTCATTCGTTTAGGGGAAATTAAAGTTGAGTGTGTTTTTTATGACAGATAGTATTGATTCGTGTTCACATTGAGAACAATGAATGTCGTAAAAGAACCGACGTGGAAAAACTATTTCTTTTGTAAAGAAAACCTCTTCTGTGACGACTAATTTTTGTATTATATCTATTTTACAATTTCTTAGTTCAAACACATATCCTGGAGTCCTATAGCCGAACTCGCGGGCTATCCTAAAGGTAGAGGCTATTAAACTCCCATCAAATTCATAACTAATTTTAATAAGCGTTCTTTCTACACTTATTTAAGTTGTAACCAACTCATCGCACTCTTCTCTTCTTCTTAGAGTGCTTTATCTCTTACGAGACCTAGCCATCTTCTCTCCTATGCCTGTGTTGGGAGTTTTTAGAGTGGCACGGACATAGAGGACCTACAGCTTAACGTGGGCTCCGAACCACGGAAAGTGTAAACACTTCTACTCCAGAGAAGATTTACTAGGCAGAATACCTCGCTGGTTTGCCATTGCTTTATGAGGGAGAACGGCCGTTAAAAATGGGATGTTCCGACACTGAGAATTAAACTCAGGACCTACAGCGTAGAAGTATAACGTGCTAACCTCTAACCCACGGCCGCCTCTTAACTCATCGCACAATGCAAGAAATAAAAAACGTATATGATATACCTATTAGTGACCTTATTAAAAACTATCGTCCTTCAAACACACGTAACCTCAGTGTCAATAACTGCCACATTTTCCTAAAATAAGAACAATGCTAAGGCTCCACAAGCAATTTTAGTTGTTTAGTTCAAGAAGCAGAGGAGAAGTTATCATAACTTGGTTAAGATATTTTTTCTCCAATAAAAGGGAACATCATACAAACCTTATTCGGAAGTTAAGGTCCGATCGGTTGTAAAACGAAAATATAAAGTTAAAAAAAATGCGTACATTTTAGATAAACTCGTGAAAAAAGTATTAGGCCGTATTCCTTTGTCTATTCTAAGCATCTTTCGCCTATAAATTCCTCTATATCATGCTACTTCGGATACTGTCATTCCATGATCTTTTTGGACGACCGATCTTCCTCTTTCCAGGAGGTACCCACTGGAACACTCTTTTAGGCCATCTTGTATCTTCCATGCGTAGATCTGGTCAAACCAATTCACCGCTCTTTCCTCAATCCTTCAACTTCACTCTCCTCTGCATTCATCCTTCGTCTGATTTTCTCATTTTGGACCCTTTCCAGTTGGGATACTCGAACGCTACGTCTATGATACTCCATTTCTACTAAGTTTAACTTCCTTCCTGTTTCGGTCTTTATTGTCCAGACTTCACATCCATACTGTAATATACATTCCACGAGCACGCTACGTTTCTCGTCACCATAGGGTTCAAGCTTCCCATTGCTTTTCTGCTTTCCTCAATGCTGTGTTTAATTTCAGCTGTGTTATGACCATCTTTGTCAATAATGGTTCCGACATATTTGAAGAAATCCATTTGTCTAATATTAGTATTGCCTCCTACTAGTATCTGGTATCTTGCGTCTGCGTTTACAGCCAGATATTCTGTTTTATTTATATTTATGGTGATTTCCCATTCTCCGTAGCATTGATCCAATTGGCTCAGCATAAACTCTAGATCGAACGCATCTTGGGCAATAACTACTTGTTCGTCAGCGAAACTAGGAATAAATAATGTGTTATTCCGAATAGTTATTACTATCCCCTTTACTCTTCTCTTTCATTCCTTTAATCTTGCTTCCAGATAAAGATTAAATAAAATGGAGGACAAGCTGCAGCCCTGTCTCAAACCTTTACTTGGATATATTACGCTTGATAACTTATTACCAACGTTAACGTATGCTTTATTATCTTAATAAAATTCCATTATGATGCTACTCAATAGCTTTTCTATCTCATACGTGGCTAAAACATTGAATATTTTTTTCTGGGTATTAAGTCATATGCCTTTTCCAAATCGATGAATGCCATGCGAGTTTCTTCTCCTCTAGATATTCCCCTTTCAATGATTTGCTGCATTATAAATAAGTTATCCACACAGGAACGGCCCTGGACAAAACCACTTTGATCTTCACTAGTTATATCTTGTGTTAAATTTTGTAATCCACTTTTAATAACTTTTCCAAATAATCTACTCATCGTACTGGTAATGCTCAAGCCTCTGTAGTTTTTAGGTTCTTTTATTCTGCCTTTTTTTGTACAAGGGAATAATATATGACTTCTTCCATTCTTTGGGGATTTGACATTTTTCAGTGCACATATTTATAAGGCGAGCCAAACAGTCTAACAGATAGTTTACACCATATTTAATACGTTCTGTGGTTTTCCCCCTGGCCCCGGCGATCTTCCGTTCTTCGTCATCTTTATACATTTATGTAACTTGTCTGTGGATATATTCATTGCTCCTCCTCTGATGTCCTCTTCGTGTTCGTTCATAAATATATCTCTATTTTCCGCGAGTGGAGATTCGTAATGTTGAGTCCATTCTTGCATTGATATTATACACATTTGTCTCTATTTATCATTAGTTTTCAATGTTCTCAGACATCTCCAAACTTCTGTTGCTTGTCCCCCTATTCGGTTTTCAATATCTATTCATCTACTTTCCCACAACAAATTCTTTCCATCTCCTTTCGCTTAAGTTGTTCTTGTAATTCTCTAAAGGCGTCATATTTTTCCTGTACGTTATGAAATAACTAGTTGTCCTATGCTTGTTTTTTCTTTTAAACAAATCCTCTATTTCATTGGCCATCTACACTTTTTTTGAAAATTTGGGATTAATACCTAACTCTTCTTTAGCTGTCTGATGTAGATACTCAGCTATCGACTGAAGTTCTTCCTCTACATTGTTCTTCTGTGTTTTTTGCTTTAATTGTGCATTCAATCTTCATTCATATAAATCATTAACACTGTAGTTCTGTAGTAGTTGTAAGTTATGTAGTGGCTGTAGTTCTTCTTCCGTACTCTCACCTTTGTTCTTTTTCATGGTATGCAGAAAAAGGACATGATAGCTCTGCCACAACCAAATGATGATCTGACCTATAATTCGCACCACGTTTCACCCTTACGTTATTAATTCTAAAGGACGGGTTTTGTTTCGTCACAAGAAGGGCAATAATTGATTTTTGGTTCAAGGAGGGTATTGCCTAGGTATATTGGTAAATCCTTTAATGTTGGTAAAATGTATTCAAAATTTTTAGTCGATGTTCTTTGCATAGGTTAATTAACCTTTCTCCATTATCATTTATAGTAGGGTCTCCGTAAAGTCCCACTACTTCATATTCATTCCGCACTCCAAACTTGGCATTTAAATCACCTGCTAGGAATAATTCTTAGATATGTTTAACTTCGTCTATTTGTTCATTAAGGTTCATAAAGAATTCTTCCTTTTGAAGAATACGCTGAAAGTATTACTATTTCTCTACCATAAATCTTAATTACCACTTTAATGCATCCTTCAGTAGTATATTGTATATCCATTATCCTTGATGCTAGTTCTTTCCGGATGAGTATAGTTACACCAGCCCTTGCCCTTTGAGAATTTTCTACACCCAACCATATTTGTACATATCCTGCTACGTTTTTATTACCTTATCCGTTCTTTTTGGTTTCTGCGGATATTATATCGATCCTATTATCTGTTATTTCAGAGGTCACTTCTTTTACTTTGGTTGAAATGCCTTGTACATTCCGTATTCCTATTCTCAACATTCTTTTCTTATGCGTAAGTCGTCGTCTTGTATGTCCACTCAAGTTCCGAGGCTGTATACTAGGTTTTTTAGCAATAATATAATGAACTCCTAATTATTTCTAGAAATAGTCGCTTAAACAATTAACCATCTCGTACTGCAAGATATTGTATATCTTCGTCATAGAAGGTTGCCGCCTGTGACGAATACAACTCTGTACCGTCGTCGAGAAAACAATAGCGGGTTCTTAAAAAATTCTTAAAATGGAGAAAGAGGTGCTACGCGCTAAGTTGGGGTTATGTAGGGGACGGGTAAAAATTTCCCAACTGAAGTGTTCAATGCTTCGCCGCCGCGTACAGTCGGACGTTATCCTCCAAAATCACGACTCGCCTTCGCTCTGAATCGCCCGCTGCAACTTCCTTAACATCTTAACGTCATCGTTAATTATCGTACCACGTTTAATCAACTAACAATACGCGTTTCCTGTCCCAAAAAACAGTAGTCATAATATTCAGTTCAGTTTCGTAGCGATACTGTAAGGCCAACGCAGATGTCATTCATTAGTTTACATCCATCAACATTTTTGGTAACCACCTTGCACAAAGTTTGGGGAACTGTAGCCGGTTCGTTACAATTTCATGTGAACAGTACCATACGTGAAATTTGAAGAAAATTTGCGACCAGTTCCTAAATCGTGAAACGCCGATGATAATGAATTTTCTTGTTCACTTTTGTCATAAGATGCCTTGACAACAGCAAGTCTCTCACTTCGTTCCTCATCGTACATGGCTCTTCAGCCATCTCTGAAATTCCTACATCAGTGACCTTTTCTTCGCTTATGATGCCTGGATCGTAAACCACCCATATTTGAAGGTAAGTTTCTGCAGCATTTTCCTTTATTTGGCGGGATGTTCAATCGTAGTGTAAATAGCTCTCTTTGTTTCCGGGTCGTAGTTCCCGTCGGCCCCTTTCAGTTTCCAACGGATCCATCCATCGAGTTCGATTCATCCACTCTTTTTGTTGTATATTCCTATTTGTATTCCTTTGTACTAGCTCTTCCTTGATCTTCCTCGCCGTCTTTTCTGGTGAATTCCATTTTATTGCCATTTTAGGTATTCCTTCCTCATCCATTCTCTGCACATGACGTTTGCGTTCTGTTTCTACAACTATATCACTAATGATGCCCATCATTTCCTTTATCGTATTATGTTTCACTCTTTTCATTCGTGATACCCTTGAAATTCTTATCAGGTAGTCAGTCCATTTCTAAAACTTACTTTTGTTTTGTTCTGCCAGTTGCCATACCTAATTTCCGTATAGTTCTAGACTTTTTACCATTGTGTTTGTATTTATTCGTATATCCTTGTTCCACAGTATGCTATTAATTGCTACAATTACTTTCTCTCTGTTTTTAATTTTTTTATTTATTTCGCTTCTATTCTTTCCTTAATGTCTTAGATTCTCTCCAAATATGTGTATTGTTCACATTTATCTTATTATCTCCCCTGTGTCCAGTTCTGACCCTTCTGTCTGTGTACAACCTAAAGCACATTTTTTTGTCTTGTCAATGTTTAATATGAATCGCCATTTTCATATTTTTCTCTTAGTTTACTAATCCTGATGCTGTAGGTCACATTTTTCTTGAGCAACTACCACTTAGTCTTCCGCGAATTGTAGGGAATATATTGTTCTTTCTCCTCCAGGTATTCTCATTCCGCTGCATTTCTTTTTCCACCCTCGTAAGGCTTCATCCAGATAATCTTTAAATAATTTTTTGTGGACAACGAACGTTCCCATCTCATCCCTGGGTTACTTCAACTAGTTGGGTAACTTCGATCCCTTCTCGACTTTGGCTATCTGCTCCGTGTACACATATTTCAAGATTTTAACCAGAGCATGTTCTAATACCGACCACATTTGTTGAAGTGAAACATTATCATATGCTTTTGGCAGGTGTATTAAACCCGGATCTAATTCTCTTCCTGTAGTCTGCTGCTTTTGTATTATTTGGGATAATGCGAATAGATTGTCTGAACACGACTTATCCTCTCGAAACCCACTCTGTTCTTCTGATGTTCTGCCTTCGTATCGTTCTTCAGCTAGATTTCTGAGTTTTTGCTGTATATCTAATTAAAGCTGATTAAAAGTACAATTATTCTACATTTGTTACATATATCTCTTTTGTTTATTGTTTACTCGGGATATCCGTGCTCTTTTCCATTCCATTGAAATATCGTCTTCATTTATGCATTGATTTATGTTAGGGCTTTAATATACCATTGAATATAATCATCAATCACTGAAACACCCCCACAATTACAAAGAATGTACATTAGCCATGTTACGGTAAAATATATATACATGGTGGCACAACCTATTAAGTAAAATCGATTTTTGTTTATTAAAGAAAGTAGCAACTCGACGTTACACTTAGACAATGCGCGTTTGGAGTTCCGAAGAAATACAATACAAATATTTATTTACGTTTCTGCACATGCCAATAATAATATTCGTTATAAGATTGCAATGACCTTATGTTAAGGAGAATAACTTGCTTGCTTTTTCCTTTACATTCGTTTTGATAATAAAGGGTCAGTGGCAATTGGGCTACTATAATTCCAGGCATCCCTTATACAGGAAATATATTATTTACATCGTAACGCTTGCTGTTTCAGTACAAACAAGATCATACTAATACAGGCAGCAATTAATGGAGCTGTTGATAGCAAGTCTAATTTTTATTACTACACGAGGATTAGAGTATTCAAAGCATTCTGCCAAGTGAAGACACACAAGAAAATAGATAGATATTGCTATGTACGAACAGCAACGTACACTTCTAATTCTTCAGTTACTTAAAATAACTTCACCTTGCATCCGGCTAGCTCTCATAATAGTTTATCTCAATTGCTGGGTCGCTCATTTATTATATTTCCACTTCTTCGTAGTTTGCTGTCTTTGACTCTGTTTACGTCCCAAAAAGAAAGATTACCAGTACATTTATTGTCCACTTTTTATTACTTTTATAAGGTTACAATTATTCCAAACTCATTCCAATCCAATCTTAACATTTTTTATATTTAATTTTGAATTTAAAGATTAGCTCGGATTACTGTGAATAATTTTCACCTCCGCATCTTTACATTTTTATTTACAAACCAAAACATTCTCTTTTTTTCTCCCCCAACAACCCAGTGTTTGGCCAATCGAGCTCCAGGGTTCTTTTCATTCGTCCAACAC
>JABXWE010083226.1:0-11342 GCA_014611495.1 Limonius californicus
AAACTTCTAGAGCAAATGCTTGTAAAGGCAGACAAGCTACAGGTCGGTCCTTACCTGATAATGCTGGCTGTAGTTCCCAAATGACGACGCGGTCTAAGCCGAAAGTAAATTGTAATATTGACAGTTCGAGAAACCGCGAAAGCCTCAAAGAATATAGTAATTACGTTTTAGGGTCGACCTTACGGGGGCCGAATAAAAACTACTGAATTTTAACTTAAAATAAGCTCGCAGCACTTCATTTCATTTATGGGGTTCCTCGGTGAACAAACAGCTAATGCGATAAGAACTCACTGGCGGTGACAGACAGGTGACATGCAAACAGATAATAAAACACAGACCTACTGATCTGTCACCGGGGGTCCTCCAGCCTCCTACCTGTGGATTGGGATTCGAACAGGATACGGAAGGTTGTCTGCGGGCTAGCTTCTGTGGCAGCAGCCACTCGTAGTCGTAGACTAATTATTACAATTATGCATATCTTCTGGTGCCCTAATCCTTCAGAGGGATCTAGGATCTAGGCTATTGGACTACGTTTAGCCAGTCTCTGTTATTCATTTGAGTCGCGTGGGAACAGCTCCACATGCGAAGGGGAGAGTATAATTAGTGTGCACTCCCCCGCGTAAAAATCAGTCGATGCCATCCTGACATCTCTCAACGCAGGCACATTTTCGATACAACCTGTGCCGACTGACTACCTCCCGAATGATAGCTAGGTGAATAATGATTAATCAACCACACACATTATCTACTCATATAGCTACTTATAGTCACTACGCTACTGTTTCCAACAACTGCTTATATAGATATACAAATCTTATATAGCAAGAATAATAGGACCCAGTGCTTGTAAACCAATATAACAACAAGTAGATAATACGCAACCATTCGGGTAAACACATATAAACATGGTAGGATATAAACCATATCCTCGACAGGGACGCCACTGCTAATATTAACTGATATTGCCATTGCAGCCCATATTTACATACAAACGCATAAGTGGTAACATTAAATTCGCACTCGCCTTAGCTTAGAGGATAATCGCATTCAGTTAGTAGGTTCGCAAACGCTATTAATCAGTTACTAAATCAAAGATATGCAACCTTACGCCTAGCTACCAACATCACTGCCCCTTGTAGACTGCCGTTGCTGATCCTTCTTAAGATTCTGCTACCCATTAATTTTTTTCACATTCCAAGAAGCACTTTGCCTGCCCAGCTTTTCCTTCAATCCCTCCCAACTGTTATAAGGCCTACAGCAGCTACATATATTTTACCAAATATTTATTTCTTGAGCATATATTTAAGTAATATTCCCAGTAGGCAAAAGCCATTGTATACTTTTTAGTTCTGTTATTTTAATAACTCGGTTGGCATATTAAACTTACAATCTTTCGTTTATTGGACATTCTAAAGTATTTGAAGTGACAGATTTAAAGATTCTCCACACTGCTTTGTAAGACTACTCACTGGTAAATTTCTATTCATTGCATTGTTTTTCCGCCTGAGAGAAGACTCAAAGTCACAGAAGTCCGCGAAGTCATTAATACCCACAACCCTAGAAAGGCTCCGGGCTATGATCTAATAAACAGCAAAATTCTCAAAGAGCTACCTGTCACTGGTATACAATACCTAACCCTGCTATTCAAGCAGTCTTACAAAATGGTTATTTCCAATCCCAATGGAAAGTGGCTCAGATAATACTTATCATAAAACCAGTTAAACCCCCCAACGATCCAAAGTCTTATCAGCCAATAAGCCTCTTACCTATAGTAGCTAAAGTTTTTGAAAAGCTCCTACTACAAAGACAAATTCCAATTGTCCATGACAATGAGTTAATACCAGTTCACCAGTTTGGCTTCCGAAAGATGCCCTCTACAATTGAACAACTTCATCGAGTAGTGCAAAGAATTAATCAAGCTTTTGAAGACAAGCGCTAATACTCTGCGTCATTCATAGATATTTCTTAAGCGTTCGACAGAGTGTGGCATACGGGACTCCCATGTAAACTACGAACACTCCTCCCCCTGAACTACTTTCTAATTCTGCAGTCCTACCTCCTTAATCGGCACTTTCTGGTCAAATACGAAACAGAATATACAAATTTCTTCCCGATTAATGTTGGAGTACCCCAAGACAGTGTCCTTGGACCACTGTTCTATCTCTTATTTCCTACATTGCCGGAAATCACAACAGCTACATTCGCGGACGATACCTCAGTCCTGACCACCGACAGATACCCAACCATAGCCTAACAAAAATTACAAGCCAACCTAACCGCCATTGCAAAATGGTTACCAAACTGAAGAATTAAAGCAAATAAGTCCAAGTCCACCCACGTAACCTTTACCATTCGCAGAGGTACCTGCCCTCTGGTACAGATAAAGAACAACCCTCTACCCCAAAAAGAAGAAGTCAAGTACCTTCTTGTAAAGTTGGGTTATACCTTGACAGAGGAGTCACGTGGCATAAGCATATCTTCACAAAACGCAAACACCTGGGACTAATTTTATCTAAGATGTACCGACTACTGGGACGCAAATCTAAGCTCTCAACAGCCAACGAACTTCTCATATATAAGGCAATACTTAAACCCGTATGGAGTTACGGTATGCAACTCTGGGGCACATCTACTAACTCCAATAATGAAATCCTTGAACGCTTTGAATCAAAAGTGTTGCAAATAATAGTGAACGCGCCCTGGTTCGTATCCAACGCGGCTATTCGTAACGATCTTCAAATGATAACAGTGAAAGATGAAGTCAGCCGTCATAGAACACACCCCAACATGTTAGCAACGGACCTGACGGTTCCTCCAAATCACAATAGAAGACTCAATACATGCCAAACGACTTGCCTACCAGATTCCATATTTAAATTAATATTTAGTCTGCTTTATTTTATTTTTGTACCCAAAAGCCACAAAAGACTTATGTGTCTACTGCTACAGGAGCATACTACTGAGTATACTTCTATACGTCCAAATGAACAGCCCAAACAATTTACTAAATGTACATGTGCAGATTGTATATAAATTGGGATTAATAAAAAAAATTGCATTATTTTTAAAAATCCCATTCTGCGACAACAAAATTTTCAAAGAGTATTTTTCACAAAAACGTGATCTACATTTTGTGATGATTGATTTCACTAGACTCTAAAGTATTTTCAAATAAGTTAGTACAGATTTAGATCTAAATGTATTACAAAATGTGCTATAAGAATTCTAACGCATAATTTCTAAAGCAATTTGAATTATTGCTGTAGCTCCTTTATTAGTCAGTACATTAATCGGGAGTCCAAATTTGGCGCCTCTAGCAGTCACAGTTTTGAAACTCAAGCGGTATAGTAACTTCTGACGACGACTACTTTATTCACCTTCTCTTTTTATACAATGATACAAATTAATCTAATACGTAATTCCAACGTAGAATTGTAAGGCGGGTAATGTTTGACATTTAGAGAAGAAAAATTGTAGAACGTAGTATATCTGGGGATCTGTACTTTGGGTTGCCTATTTTTCGAATGGCAGGCTCGTACTCTCGTGTAAACCACCCTGTATACCGATAAAATTCTCCAAATCATTAATAACTTTACTTGAAGATTTTTAGACATTTAGCCATTAAAAAATATTAGAAGTAATTGAAGAGAAAATCTGAAAACCCGTTGGGGAAAACTATATTTTGGCTACTATGTTCGTCTAGGCAAACCAACCCATACTTTAGGCAAACGGAAAGTCTATCAAAATATTAACAGAGACTGTAACCTATTTGGATGCCGCAACAGTATTTAAACATTCCTTCCAAAGATACGCTGGTGGTGCTGCAATTGACAGTGTTTGGGTGTAAACGATAAACTTCAAGAATAACAGGGAAGCCGTAGTATTCACTCTTTATGCGCAAGCATCCACATGTAGTACTCGATTTTGTAAATACTAGATTTCAATAAGATCCTTCTGTCATTACCAAATTTAAGTAGTATTCATAGAATGACCACTAGGCTATTACGCTAACGGGCAGTTAGCACTTTGCAAGCGTGTATATCAACATATTAATTAATATCATTGCAATTAATTTAAAGCAGTATCTGTAGTTTAAAAACATGTTATTCTGCTATTTATATTCAGGCGAATTAGTAAAATTTACTTAAAGACAAGTTAACAATATTCCTAATTTAATACTTACTCTAAATCAAATTTAATTTTTACGCAAATACATGCGTTATTAAGAAAAGGAAGAAGGGGATTTTAACCCCACAGTGATTTCAAGTCTGATTTTAAATCTTCATCCCTGGGAAATCTCGAATTGAACTGTAATATTCATACTGCCACTCAACGTTTGCCCACTGCTCCATAAATCTACATTAGCTTTGTTAGAGAACGAGTTTTATTCCGTTCTGTGCGTGTTTGTTATTGGGAGCACTCAGTAACACAATCTTTGCAAACAAAAAGGGAGCCTCTTGTTTACTTAATCAATTGCTAAATAGATTATCTTAAATAAGAAACATTTTATATAAATTAGTTATTTATTATTATATCATGATGGTAAGGGTTAAGTTGCAAGTGAGGCAGTTACCTGTTGTATTTGGATACTTTAAGTAGACCAGTTGAATATGCATATTTCAAACTTGCCAAAGTATAAAGGATTCGATGTATATTTATATAGAATATATCTCCAGAAATATGAGATAAACACCACTACCACTACCACTACCACTACCACTACCACTACCACTACCACTACCACTACTACTTCTACTACTACTACTACTACTACCAACTGTGGAAAACAAAATACGAAACTTACATTCATTTACAGTTCAAACTACAGAACGCCATCTTGCTGAAATCACACAAAGTTCAGACTGTTTTTTGAACCTTGAAAATTGAGTATCGTGATAAAACTTGTTCTGGGCCAAATAGCTTCAGGAAAGCACTAAACTTAACTATTAAATATCGTTACAAACTATATAATTTAATATAATTTTTGTTTAGTTATTTATTTATTAGGTTTCCGTTTTCCGATATTTACAACAAGAGAAAGTTACCCTCAAACTTCTGCATATAGAAAACTGTGATGTCATTTAGTGCCACTACGATTTCGAGAAATCTTTAAACTTCCACAGCCGCATTATTTTTCTTAAATTTGTTAATGTATTTCTACCAGGAAGATCTTTCAGGGTATCCATTTTCTGTGTTCGAAAAGTGGTTTACGCTGGTAAAAGATGAATTACATATTTCCATTACAACGTTTTTCCAAAGGTATTCAAATAACCCAACACTTCTTCATGTACAGGAGTTTGAGGTTAGTTTGTATATTTTGCCTATAATTGTTATTTTAACATGTTAAAATTTATCCGTTGAAATACCCCTTTATGTAGGTTAGTGTCTATACTCAGTACTGCTATTTTTATTATTTAATAAACTAACTCAACCTACATAATATTATTAATGGTTGGTGAGATACGAACTTCAGAGTGGAAAAAATGTTTCGAGAATTAGTTTGAACGTATACAAAGATGTATAAATCTTAAAGGCGAATATTTTGAAAAGCAATAAAACTGTTCCAAAAAAACTTTTTCTTTCCTCGTTTTTATAAAAACCTAAAAGGCTACCCTCGTAGTTTCATGTGCGTTTCAATAGATTGTTTCTATATAAAGAATATTTTAAATCAGATGACTATAAATATTCTTACTATTTTTCAAACAGCATACAGTATTAAAATATATTTACATAAACCAAAGGGCTCCACCCATACCATAAATCAGCCACCAGAACCAGTAGTGTGCAGATAATGAGATTTTTTGCGTACATTTCCCTGATTATAATACATAATTCCAGAGACTGTGAACAATTTAAGGTGTGAGGGATCGTCTCCTCTGTGCTGAGTTTGAGACATTCCAAGATTGCGCATAATTCAGGAATTTGTGGTTGATGTTCGTACAAGTAGATGAAGTTTCGGAGTTGCAGGGGATTGTATCCACCCTACTTGTTGCAGCAAATCATACATCGCGTAAACAATAAAATTAGATTAGTTCTGCAACGAAAATGATAAATTTACAATAAAAGTTTTCAAATAAAAAACACAATAAATCTTATTAATGATACAGTTGCGGATATTCTTTCATATATACATACTTGAATTTAATATAATCTAGAATATTACATTTAAGAAATATTTTTACAAAGTTTGACATGCCTGGCTCTATTATTTTGATTTAATGGAAGTTTATTTATGTTTTGAAAGTTTGCGAAGATATAAATTTTTATTTACTACATTATTCTTATTTAATTAAATTTCCGCAATTTATGTATAACTCCCAGAGTTTACGGGGTACCGTAAATCTTGATATATTGCTACTAAGTTTCCTATTATTGAATTAAACGGACAAAACTTCTTAAGTTTAATCCATCAATCAGTCCTAGGGCAATTGGATTTCGTTATTTGGGCATTGTTAACTTAATGCTAAAGAGTATTACCACAATTATTATTAATTAATGCGCTTTCCAATATTGGAACTCCCGAAGAGTCACTTCTAAACTAAGCTGCCTGGCTGCTTGAGTCTATTATGATAAAATATTAGAACGTAAAGTAACGAAACATTTTTTGCCCTGATAAGTTTAGGTTATAGATTACTGATCCCAGAAACTGGACAAACAGTAGAAGAAAATAATAAATTTAGAAAAAATATGTTTATTATAACCGCTGACTATTAGATTATATAGTGTAGAGCACCTGCTTACGTAATGGCAATAATTTTACAGATTATAGCAGATGTACAAGCTTGTAAACTAAATTAACGTGTGTTGTGAATATATTATAATTTGCGCCCACTTTAACAGCAGGTATTTTTACTGAATCTAATGGACGCCACCCAGACGAAAAAATTCATTCAATCATGACAGAATAATATCACCCAGATGACTTAGCCAGTTGATTGTCTAATTGATAATGTCCAAGTAACAATACCCAGTTGATAATCTATATAAAAATATATATCTACATATTGCTGTGTTGCTCTACTAATTAAATAAATCCTAATGGTTGTAATTATAATTATTAAATATCAAACTCTCCAACTTCGGCGTGAACGGTCCGGCAGCACGTGACAAATTACACTGACGAAAACTGTGAATCGGTGGTCTAAGTTTGTTAAACCAAATTAGTGTAGATGTATGTTCTTTGTTGTATCCAAATCTCGGCTACACAAAAGTAAATTCAGCTCTCAATAATTCTTTCCAATTAGGATACACCACTAAAGGTTCATAAAACTTGTATGAATAATTTTAAATTCCTAACCTCCAAATTGACTCGAAGAAAAATTCCGTATTTGAGTTTCTTCCTATAATTTAATTATCCTTATTTTAATATCAACTTCTGAAGCACTTTTCTTTTATTTATTTAATTATATTTAGTTATTTTTAATTATTTCTTGTAGATTGAAGTTTTCAACAACCGACATTGACGCTTTTGTCCACTAGTCTAAATGAATTATCGACCAGCCCTTGAACAGCTGAAATTCAATGAAACTAATGAACAACACCGGCACCAATTTTCTATTTTTCCACATATTGGAATTTTTCGGAAATTTTCACTAATTCTCCACCGTAAGTCATATGAAAACACTTTTTGAATGTTGTTAAACATTAACACAATCTTTTATTATCAAAACACTTAAATAAATGCACAAAATTTACAATTTTGCGGAGTTGCGGAAAGGCGTGCTTTTCGCTCCAAGATTTTATAGCAACTAACTTGTTTTTAAAGACAAAATTCGTCGTTTCTTAGCAAGTTACCTAGGAACCCGATACATACAAACAAATTTTCTTGCGTCCCCAAAGGGCTCCAGCAATCAGAACAAAGCACTAAATAGACTGAATAATTAACACGCTTTTTTGGCCATAGACAACAGCACTCAATTGATAAACGACATTAATTTGATTAACTTTAGAAAAGATCACCTAGTTGATAATGTCCAGACAACTGCACCCAATTTGATATCTTTAGATAACGACATATAGATTTAGCTAGTTGACCATTTCCAGATTAACATTTTTGCTTGATAATATCACGAGGTCGATTCGCTCTAAGCAAGTTAATAAGGTCCAGACAGAGGTATCTATCAAAATAAACGCCTTCCGTTCTTTAAAATACCTAGCTGTTTGGTTATAGATAACAGCGTCCAACCAATAATGCCCAGATAATAACACCTTGTTGATCATGTTAAGAAAACGGGACCTCCTTGCTTGTTAGTATCGAATTGGTTTCCCAACGTTGAGAGCACCCAGATGATAATGACCACATACCGGCATCTAGTTGCTTGTTATCTAACAACATAGCTAGTTGACTGTTGACAAATTACGATATTACATTAACACTAGTAACTTGATGGCCATAGATAAAAGCATCCCACTGATAGCGACCGCATCATTATACTCAATTGATGATGTTAAGAAAGTGACATCTAGTTGATTCTTTGAAGAATACTACATACAGTTCCATATAACAATCAGGGGTTAACAGCATTTGGTTGACTTTCTAAACAAGAGCCCCCACTTGATAATATTAAGATAACGGCTCTTAATGGACCATGCCCATATAATGGCGTTTCGATTAATGTCTACAAATGCTCAATTGATTGGTAAGAGTACCTACGGTGCCATCGACTGCATGGCTTAGCCAGTCGACTGTACAGAAACTATATGACAATTCAGTTGTTTATCCATAGACATAACCAGTGAGTTGATAATGTCCAGGTAACAGTATCCAGATGAAAATATGCAGATGATAATATTTTAAGTTGCTCCATGCAGTTTGCAATATCATTATGTTGATGATGGCTAGCTATCTATTTTAGTTAGCGGAAATTATGATATCCATTTCTCAACAAGATTTAGTTAATTATGTATACAGATAAGCAGCTGGGTGATGCCCAAATGATTTATTCAGTTTATTATTTCCTGTTAATAACATCCAGCTGTTCACGATTTATGTTTCTATAATTTGAATTTCAAGTTCATAATTCAACATCAACATATTTAAACCCCAATTAATATTTTATTTTCTTCCTTTAAATGTTTATTTCTGTAAAAGAAAAACTCACCTATGTATTTACTTATGTATTCGCAAACTTTGGTGTAATCTACTCCTGTCTTGCATTTTATAATCTGTCAGCTTCGGCGTGAACGGTCCGGCAGCACGTGATAAATTACACTGACGAAAACTGCGAATTCGTTGTGTAAGTTTGTTAAACCAAATTAGTGTAGTTAAATGTTGTATCCAAATCTCGGCTAGGCGTATGTAAATTCAGCTCTCAATACTTCTTTCCAGTCAGGATGCAACATTAATAGTTTATAAAACTTGTATGAATAATATTAGGGCCCTAATCTCCAAATTGACTCGAGGTAAAATTCCGTATTTGAGTTTCTTCTTTTAAGTTAATTATACTTATTTTAATAATATCAACTTCCGAAGCACTTTCTTTTCAGTCTCCAATATCATTGTGTTGGTGATGGCTAGCTATCTAGATTTAGTTTGCCCGAAAGGATTTAGCCTGAAATTATGATATCCATTTCTCAATAAGATTCAGTTAATTATGTATACAGATAAGCAGCTAGGTGGTGCTCAAATAATTTATTCAGTTGGTTATTTTCTGTTAATAACATTCAGCTGTTCACAATTTCTGTTTCGATAATTGAATTTCAGTTGTAACAATTAAGATGTTTACTTTTTTATTTCATATATCTGTTTTACTAGCTAAATGTCAGCACTCTAAATGGTTATTACTATTACTATTTGACTGTTTTTACATGACCGCATGTGTTTAGTTGATTGGCTGTGCTAAGAGTTAATTTCCCCAACTATTTGTTAATTTTATATTATTATAATTATATGCTGTCTTTTAGTTTCTCTACGTAATTTGCCGCAGTTGTACAAAAGTGCACCTACTTGACAATTTACAGATAACCATGATACTGATGGCTAGACATCTGCATGTAGTTAGCCTGTGTTGAAACTACTTAACCAGTGCACTGTGCATAAATACCTAATTGTCAACAAGATTCTGTTTATTATCCATAAAAATAAGCGGCCAGTTGCTGACATACTGAACGGTGTCAGATTATCCAGATAACGATATCCACTCAAATTTGTTTATTTGTAGCACTTGAATTTCAGTTGTAGCAGTAGTGTTGATTATATTATTTCATGTATCTATTTCGCCAGCTCGACAGATAAATCTAAATATATGTTACTTTTATATGACTATCATTAAATTACCGCATGCAGTTTGCAACCGTACTTATTAGCAGTAGGTAAGACTACCCGGTAGACAATATCTAGATAACAACGCCCAGTTTCTGATGTCAAGCTATCAGCATTTAGTTTTCCATCGCCAAATGAAATAGTCTGTGTGCAGGAATTTTGAATGACATTCAGTTTCGAGCAGGACTGAGTTTATTATCCATGGGTGTTAACAGCAACTTGATAATGTTCTGGTACCAGCACCTAGCTGACCATGTCCATGTCCAATAACGATATCATGTTGTTTACCAGTTAAATATCAGCTGAGACAAAGCACCCTTAATGGTAGTTGCTTTTACAGAAAATCATTTTATTATAAAAATAGTTGATCGTCTTTGAAACCCCGCAGCTGGCAGTTCATTAGTGCATCATTCAGCAACGTTAAGACGATGTTAGCTAAATAAAACCAGCTCGCGTTACGCTTATCTAGTTATTTGGAAACTTCTAATGAAGCGGGAGTTGTAATTGCTTAATGTTTTGTTAGTAGGTATTTATGACGTGGGTAACTTGGTAAGGACAATAACGAGCTATTATCAGATAAAAAGTTGGGTTCAGTTGAAGATTATCACAGCCATGTGGTGTTACTACTAATGAAGTTGCAGTAATTATGAGCTTGTTATGATGTGAGATAAGGGAACTGGATGCTTGCTCCTTTTCAGACATTGTAACAAAAATATACTAAAAGGAAAGATATCCTCCTATTAAATAATAACTAGAACATAGAGAAAATATTGATCTGCTCCTCTACATATTTCGTTCCGGGCACAAAAATGCCGCAAACATCATTCTGTTTTATCCTCACAAACAACTCATTCGAGTAGATCTGTATCATCATTCAAGAATGTAGAGAATATTAAAAGAGGCACTGTTTGAGTGCTTGTAAATTTTCCTACGCGGCCTGCATCACTCAGCATACAAACAACGTTTCGATATAGTCTTAATGGTGTAGTCGCCTTTCTAAAAGATTGGATTATGTATTATTGAAAATTAGGTAGACACAGATACAGTACAGATACAGACTAAGAGGAAATTATACAGACAC
>JABXWE010083234.1:0-12907 GCA_014611495.1 Limonius californicus
TATAAAGGGAACTATGAAACACAGTATATCAGGTTATAAGGTATAATTATACAGCGTTAATTTATTATATTTATTCAAATACAATTTCTATATGTTTAAACAGATTTTCATGATATCGATAAATCTAAATTAAAATGTGTATATATTTTAAGAACTCATTTTTAATTTTCTTCTGTACATGTTGAAAAATACAGCTTTTTTTTGTTTTTTGAATTTTCAGGTATTTCGACATTAACACCCCGGTACAGTTAATAATATTACATATACATACATACATATTACATATATTACCTTAGAAGTGAGAATTATTAGATGGATATCTTACAAATTAAAAAAAAACTGGAGTTGTTTGCGGCTGCCTGTACGTTATTTCCAAGAGCTTCCTTTAGTGTATTTGGGGTTGTACAATATTGCCTTTGTATTAGATATTTCTGGGATTCCATGATTATGTGTTCTACAATTAGTTTTTTGTTATAAGTTTCACACATTTCTGGGTCGGCTTTTTGTAAAAGATATTTGTGTGTCTGCAGTGTATGCCCTATGCTTTGTTAGTGTAACTTGTTGTTTTCCAATTTTCGCTAGTTCCCATACGGCGGTATTGTCTTTGATAGATCTTAGTTTTATTGTTAGTTGTTAAATGAATTGTTAGTACATATTGCATAGGTTCTTATTTAACTATAATAGTCCTTTCGTTTGTAATTGTTTTTTAATTTTCTTTTATATTTTACTTTATTGTATCTAGATAAGTTGTCCTCTTCCCAAACAGAATACAACCTACATATAGTGTCAACCAAAATCACTTTTTTCTTGGATTTTATTAAATTGATCAATTTTGATTACTTGTGACTATACTAAGTAGAGCAGTCAATTTACTTAGATGTTTCCAAACAACGGGAAAACAAATTTGTGGATTATTTTTCGTGAATGCCGCCGAAATACGGCTGC
The DNA here is from genome assembly GCA_014611495.1 of Limonius californicus. Classification (NCBI taxonomy): domain Eukaryota; kingdom Metazoa; phylum Arthropoda; class Insecta; order Coleoptera; family Elateridae; genus Limonius; species Limonius californicus. Next base: position 946 of record JABXWE010083234.1, read on the forward strand.
AGGTCACCATTTATATACTAGGTGCTATTCAGCTAAAACGCCATCATCTGAAAAAATAAGTAGACGTCTTGACACTTCTTTAAGAAGCAAAGGTAAATTTGTTAATTCCAGAAGATCTAGCCCCCCACAATTATAACCATAGAGAATGAACAAGTAGTGAATTAAAATCTGCATGTAAGTCACAGAGATCTAAGCACTAATGTCAGTATTCGTAGAATTTCAGTCAAAAGAATTCCGAAATAAAGTGTATTTCAGTTCTATCACGTTACTTTGGTGCACGAACTGCATAAAAATGACTTTCAGAAAAGATTGCAATTTATAATATTTTTATAGGATTAGCTTCTTTTGAGCCCACCTTTTTTAAATTGTGTATTGCTTAGCGCGAGACAAATGTCTCAATCACTGGTGAAGGCATGAGAATCCGCACTGCATATGCGTTACCCGTTTATAAAAGTAAATGTTGAGTATGGCATAGTATGTAACTATATTATTCGATCACACTTTTATCATGAAATTTTAACTGGAGAACGTTACTTGGACTTCCTATAAAATGTATTCCTTGGACTGTTGAAAGATGTAGAACTCAATGTGCGACAAAATCTTTAGTACCAACATGATGGCACTACTATTGGATTATTAGGAATCATTTAAATAAAGTATTTGGAGTAAATTGGATTGGAAGAGGTTGGATATCAAGAAGTTGCAATATCACTCCACTAAACTTTTTCTTTAAGATACAATTAAAGAAATGGTACACCGAAATCAGATAGTAAATGAGTATAATTTACAAAATAAAATAATAGAAGCGGGTACATTAATTCCACCTGACACGCTTGCTCGAGTCCGAAGATTAAATAAAACGCTTCTATTAATTTTTTGTTGTTTTACGCTTGCTTAGTTTTTATTATAGTGCCAGTTTATCAATAGATGCTTTTCTTATAATTAATATTAGTAAAATTCTTAATTACTACAGTAATAGATCAACTTGACAGAAAGCAACTATGATCCATTTCTATACTATAAAAAATTCAATAAACGCAGTTGTTGCAAGACATGCACAGTTAACTCACCCTATACATTTCTACTTTTTAAACGTCTCAATACTATCAACTGGTGGTTTTAGTAATATTTACTGTAAGGTGGGTTACACATTATGTCGTTCTGAACATCTTTGAAATGTAACACGCGTGTAACTTCATGACAACGTTGATGACGTACATTGGTTGTTGGAATAACTTTAATATACAGGGCGTTCATTACATGAAGCCTAACTTTACGACGTTTTGCCCCCAAAACGTTGTAGATTTGAGCCCTTTTTTAACTTACTTATTTGTCATATGTTGAAAGACTGAACAAAGAATGATTAGAAGATGAAAGTATCAGAAACCTATATCAAGGAAGATTAAATAATACGATTGATGATATGAGCTTAAATAACAATTGCTGCAAATTACTAACATACTGAACGCAGTAAGAGAAACTTTAGGAACGAAAAAATAAGCATAAACAAAAGGACAAAACACAAGACTCCATGATTCCGTGATGAAATCAAGACACTAACTGAGCAGAAAAGAAAAGCCTACTTTACACATCTACAAACGAGATCGGCAGAGAAATATGAGAACTACGAATAGATACGAACTGAAGTAAATTCAGACGTTAGAATAATAAATTTTACGAAGCATATACTGGTGGACTATAACATGACTTCTATGGACTGCAAAAGCAAATATGCATAATTGTGAGAACCCAGAAATAGAGAGTAGGGAGCTTGTTGTTAATTCAGAAATGGATGAACAAACTTGGGTTATACATTTCTCATACGGCAGAAACTAAAACCCTTTCAGCAGAAGAAGATACAATGAGGGTTCTGGTAGAAGTATATAAAGAAGAAATCGAAGAACTAATAAAAAAGTTGAAAACAGAAATACACCCAGAGTAGACGGAATCACCAACGAAATGATAAAATATGGCGGTGATGCACTAAATGCCGAAATAATAAAATTATTATAACAAATCTTCAACCAATCCATTGTACCTAATGACAGCTATCATATTACCAATATTTAAGAAAGCTGAAAAACAAGACCCGGAAAACTATAGAGGGATAAATCTTCTGAATTACATTACTAAAGGTTACTACTAAAGTCATTGCAAATAAAATCAACCAAATAATTTTACTTCAAGATGAGCAGCAAGGTTTCAGAACTGGAAGATTTTGCACGGACGCTATATTTATCATTAGACAAGTGACGGAAAAAGCATTAGAATATAATAATTTATACGCTTCGTAGACATAGAAAAGGCCTTCATTAGTGTGGAAGTGAAATTGATCTTGGAAATTCTAAAGAAGCATAATGTCTCTAATGCCTTAATTCAATGAATGAAAGATATATACTCAGAGAACTCTGCTAAAATTTTAAATAATGGAAAAATTAAATACTAATAATAGAAGGAAAGGTATTCGACAAGGTGACTCATTAAGTCCACTGCTGTTCAATGTTATTGTGAATGAAATAATAAAAGATGCTAAAGAAAAACGATAATATAGGATGCAGAACAGAGAAATTGATAGTGTGTGCTACGCCGACACGCGGCATTAATTGCGGATAGCAAGCACAACCTACATCGTCTACTACATCAATTCCATCTCCATTGTAAAAACTTTAATCTAAAAATTTCAACCAAAAATACGAAAGCCCTTACAATAAGTAAGTATCCAATTCGCTGTAAACTAGAAATTGAAAACTACGTATTGGAACAAGTGATGAGTATCACATCCCAGGTACGGAGATAACCAGTAGCGAATATCTACAAGAAGAAGTAAAGCAGCAAGCTAATAAAGCAACAAAAATATCTGGTTGCTTAAATGATATCATTAAGAATAACAAATAACTAAAGTGTGAGGTTAAAGTTCGAATTTTTGAAAACGTTGCTAGGCCCGTTTTAACATATGCTGCCCAAACAAGAGCCGACACTTTGAAAATAAAACGACGATTGGAGACGGCAGAAATATTGCTGCGAAAACAAGACTCGGACCGCATAAGAAACACCGAAATACGGGACCAATGAAATATACAACTTATAGTGAACAAACCAGTGGAATAGTCATATTTCACGAATAGATAACAACAGAACAGTTAAAATCGCAAGAGATATTTCACCAGGGGGAAGAAGAAGCATTGGACGCCCGAGCAAAAGATGGAAGGACTTAATATCTGGAAATAACAGGCCGAATGCCTATAAGAAAGAAGACGTGACAGAAAATACTTTATTAAACAGTTATAAGGGAAACAGTAACAAAATGCAAGTTATAATAAATGTTGGAAATTCCTACTCTCTGCGTTAATACAGTTCTTTGCTCCTCCAATTAATGATTGCTGTACTCATTCAAATACTGTTGGTGTGTTTGGGATACGGGTAAAAGCGTAAATGCGATGCCAGAGCTTGACCTCAGTTTCTACAACTTGTTCATAAACAATAGTTTTTACGTCGTTCCATAAATAAAAATCGAACAGGAATAAATTGGGTGAACTAGGACGCCATGCAAATGCTTCATCGCGTTCAATTCAACGCCGAAGAACTCTGCTGCTTCAAACATTAAATGAGTACTCCTAACTTATCGACTCATGTAACTGCTTAACAAAGCATTATCAGACTTAGATTTGTATTGGAATTTTTAATTTTACGGATTATATGTATTAAGGAATTGTTTAAAACTTATTTGCTTGAATTAATAATACCAACATCATTCTATTATTTAATTTAGTATGCATTATTTTGAAAGTGAAATTAAATTGTCTTACTTATAAATGAGACTGAAGGTAGTATTAGTAAGTTGTGAATTCATTAAATGTTCGTCCTAGTTTACCTAATGAGTAGGTATATGAATGGTCGTTCCATATATGTAGTAACTGTCTTCGCATTTGCGATCTGTCTAGAAATGTCAAAGGTTTAACAATTTTGTCCATTGTTTTAAAGGAATACGCAAGTTTGTATTCTTGCTTACAAATAGTCTCCAAAATTAACATTTCCCAACATTTCCCTAACGAAGTTGCAATAAACTTTTAAGCTTAGATGTATAATAAATATAATTAAGTTTCTAAAAATAGTCTAATCACAACCGCCTCTAAACACCTTGCTCAATTTAGAATAATTGTACCGAATTTCTTAAACCAATGTTGGCCACTGATGACATAAGTCTGCATTTAAATTAGTCTGCTCTATTTTCAACAGTAAACAACTGCGTTCTAAGTTCAGTATTTTCCAATGCAAATAGCCCCTCGCGGATACAAATTATTTCGCAAAATAAATTCGTAGTTGCGACAGTTCCTAATTACGATTTTCTCAAAAACAATAAATTGACGTATCCTTATGCGCTTCTCTTATAAACTCAATAGAAAATCATTTAAATGTCGACTGGAATGTTGGATTCACACATAAATTTGCTGCTAGTTGTTACTTTCACGATTGATTTGTATTTAACAAATTTCAGCCTAGTTCAATGGTCTATTAAGTGTTTTGAGGAACTAAAGATGATAAGAATTTTAATCGTAACGCACCTCACTTTGTGCCTTTCTCTGCTAGATAATGACTTTGATTTTTCCAAAGAAATTTAAGATCGAAACTTTCTTATGCTTATACAATAGGCATTGAGTTGTACTGTGTGACAGTTAAAGAAGGTATACAGATATACGATATAAAGCAACAGCTTGCTTGTCCATATAATAAGAAGTCCCTAAAAGTTTAATGTAAGAACAGAGTCAATAATTTGTTTAATACTATTTGAATACTTAGAAATATAATACCAGGGTTATAACAATGTGAGCTGTTAGTTTTAAATCAAGCACCACACTAATATGGGATGAATATTTTATGTTTATATTAGGTTCCGCCATTAGAATAATATCGTCAGCATATATACGAGATTGTCTATGTATATCGGTAGTAGGTTTCTGTGTCCAAGCATTATTCTCTCATTGAATGTTCTATTGCTCGTATTTTTAATTATTCTGTCCATTATTACATTAAAGAGCAAGGGGCTAAGGCTATCTCCCTGTTTAATCCCTCTTCGCAGTTCGAATTCTTTGGAGGTTGTCCCATATATCTGTATGTGTGCAGTAACATTCTTGTATACACTTTCAATTTTTCTTATTAATATTTCTGATATTTGTAGTTTTCTTAGTCTCTCCCATATTATAATTCTATCTACGGAATCAAAGGCTGCTTTTATATCTATAAAACACAACCAGAGTTCCCTGTTCGTTTCCACCATTCCTTCGATAACTTTTCTCAGAATAAAGATGTCGGTTGCTTGTCTGTCTTTTCTACAAGCCGCTTGCTCTTCTTCTAATTTACGGTTCTATCTCCGCCCTTAGTTTCATTTCAAGTATTCCTGTATAAATCTTAAAGGTAGTTGTTGCGAGGCAGATTGCTCTATAGTTACATATAGTGTCATCCCTTTTTTATGAATAGGCAGGATTATATTCTTTTCCCAATTTTGAAAAATAACAAAAAATAAATATAAATTAATTCAGTAATGTCTTGGTAGCCACGTAAGCACAGTTCCTATTCCAATCCAATTTTCTCCAAATACATTACTTAAGTAATTGATAACAATCCAATTGCAGTTAGCAGGACAGCCATGATGTTGGTACCAAAGTTTGTGCCGTACATTGACATCTAAAGCTTCCAGCAACCCGGGTGAAATGTTTTGTAGAAAATTCAAGTATCATTGTCCAGTTAAATTTTCGTGGAAAAAGTGTGATCCAATATTATGGCTACCTATTACGCCTCACCAAAAATGTACAGAAACATCTCTTTGCAAATGGGTAACACCTATTCGCTTCACAATTGTTTGAGAATTTTATCTCATCGCTAAACAATATCCCGTTTAAAAAAGATGGATACAAAAGAAGTTGATTGAAAGAAATTTTGAAAGAAATTATAAAATTGCAATCTTCTCTGAGGATCAATTTCAGGCAGTTTGTTCGCCAAGTAACGTGATAAGGATGAAACACATTGCCTCTCAGAATACTTCTAATTGAAGTTGGACACTCCATGTAAAGATTGTAAAGGTGCAACAATTGACATCCTTGCAGACAGCCAAGCAGCAATAAAGCTTTAAAAGCCTATACTTGTAAATCTAACTTGTCTGGGAGTGCTTAGATAACAAAACCTCAAGCAACTGGCTGAGAATAACAACTAACTTTATGGTGTGTTCCAGGACACTAGGATATACCAGGCAACGAAAAGGCCTACGAACACGCAAGACGCGGATCAATGACGCTTTACCATACATTAGATGTAAACCTTGTCGTGATATACAGAAAACCCACACAAATCATGATATCAGGCTGTGGGAGCCGGACCACGTCCTTTTACAGGCCACACACTACCAAAATACATTCTGATCAAGACTGGTAATCTTGAAGGCCAAACGTGCCGTTTATATAACGAGGCAGTGGAGACGGCAGAACATATCCAACACCGCCAGTCGCGGCAGATAAAAAATGTCTGGTAAGGACGATATATTATAATACCAAGCAAAATAAGGAGCTCTAAGTCCAGAGATATCCTAAGATTTGTAAACAGCCTGCAACTTCTCTAAAATAAGCATGAGCTCATAAATTACAAAAGATCCATTAAGGGTCGAACTGGCAGAAGGCATATTAAAGACCAAAGGCCTCATACATGTAATAATAATAATATAAGACCTCGATGGGGCAGCGCGAATACATGCTGTCAGTCGAGGTCACAGTGAAATCCAGACCGATCGGCTGCGTGGTCGAACCCCGGCCGAGGCGACCGTATTTCATTTAGTTAAGTTTAGGATGCATGTTGCATGAATAGATAGTATGTAAGGAACGCCCGCACCCCTCCCCCCTAAAGTAATGTGAAAGCGGATCCGGGGGGGGGATAGTATGAATGCATGAAAAAAAATAATAATAAATCAGGAAACATACAAATAAGGTATATTTTCATTCACTGTGTCTAAGACTGCTAGTTCATTTTCGATGTTCGTAATCGTTCCGGGCTTACATTTTCTAGAATTAACAAATTTATGTGCCTACGCCTCTTCAAGAAGTTTCAAGGCGTCTGCATACTGTATTGTTGTTCCAGTTGGGTAGTGCCTGGTATATAAATTGCGGGCTGCAGCCGCATGTCCACGGTATTTCCCAAAAATAATCAACACATTTGTTTCCTCGATATTTAAAATCAGTATACTTAAAATTTAAGTAAATTGCCATTTCGACTTAACATTGCAGTAACAGTACATTGATCAATTTAAGTCAATTACAGAAAAACGATTTTGGTTGTTATGCTATATGTACATTGGATTGCGTCAACCACTTTTAAGGAGGAACAAGTAAGCTGGCCTACTCTGTAGAGTCAAAATCGGAACTGTACACTGAGTAAATAGCCTTGAACAATATAATTAGTTAATTTTCGGAAAACCAACATCGAGATAATACTTCGATTCTTATGTTGGATTTTTCATGGAAGTGTAAGTTTCTGCAGCATGGTAAAATATTGGAAGCCCATTATCGAGTCAGTATTGAAAGCACATATGGTGTAAATATCTACAAATAGCATTAAGTTAATTTGAAACGCCCTCATAAGTTGTGTACTTATAATCAATATTTATCCAATACAGATGGTACTAATGTTAATTTATCAACTATTCGTATTTTGTTAAAGGTGACTGTGTTCATTGGCGTCTGGGAAATAATATCTAATTTATCTTCTTTATAATAATCTGATATTTGAACTATCACGAGTGTCTAAACATGAATTTATTTATTAAAACGAATATTGCATTATTACATCGATGAAAATGATAATACTGGCTATTTGGAAACTTTTTAATACCTTGGAGAATTTTTTGTATATTGGATGCTTATTCACCCTTAAACAGCATCCATAAACTTGAACAGCTTGCCTAGGTAAGTTTTTTCTTTACGGGACCTACAAATAAGCATTAAAAAAGCAACATTAAAGATAGACGGGTAAACAGGTCTCATTAAAGTTTAATTCTGGTTTTGGTTGTTTGTGCAATGATATGCAGTCTAATAATACTTTCAAAAAGCGAAGAGAAATTTGTCTTCCTGCCGTTTGATTCAACCACCTAATAAATTTATTATGGTAAAAATTTTAAATTTTGCTAATGTTACGGGTGCCGAATAAGTCAAACTGGAATACCAGAGTTTACGAATGACACTGATAGCCGTATTGTAAATACAGTCTGATATCAATTGTAATTAAATTTAAGGTATCTTTTGTTGCTATGAACAGAAATCTTCGACAACGTACCTATACTACCAATAATACAATGGGCAAACGATTACTACCGATATGTTACAATAGGAATTACATATAATTCCAAATACGCAGTGACATGCAGGTGAGATAAGGATGCCATTCTTTTATATACGAGGGGGTATTGATATCTAGTAGTTTCTAGTAAAGAAAAGTGAATATGGGTGCTATGGTTACAACTATGATGTTTTATAAATAAGTTGTCAAAATTTGACATCCATACGTTGAAAGGTGATCAAACTGTGAATTTTTGAAAACAGCATGTCTGAGAAAAAGATAGAATTTGAAAAAAATTGAGTTTCGGTCAGTTATTAAGTATTTATTTTTGAAAAGGTTATCTTACAAAGAAACTTTTGCTGATATGATACAAACCTTAGGTGATCAGTGTCCTTCATACGCCACTATTAAAAACTGGGTTGCGGAATATAAAAGAGGAAGATCAGATATGAGAGATGAGCACCGCCCTGGAAGACCAATTTGTGTGACCGCTCCGGAAAACATTGATTCTGTCCATGGTATGATTTTCGAAAATCGACGTATTGTCACGTGTGTGTCACATCGTTCATCACGACTTGGGTATGAGAAAGCTTTCGGCCAAATGGATTCCAAGATGCTTGAACGTTGATCAGAGGCGCGTTCGATTGACAACGTCAAAGGAAATCTGCCGCCGTTATGCAGAAGATTCCTCAAACTTTTTGAATCGGCTTGTTACTATGGACGAAACGTGGATCCATCACTATAACCCAGAGACTAAAGAGCAATCCAAACAGTGGAAGCATGTTGGTTCTCCACGACCCAAACAATTCCGTGTTCAAAAATCGGCTGGCAAGATTCTTGCTTCAGTTTTCTAGGACGAAGATGGGATAATTCTGATAAATTATTTGGAACGGGATAGCACTACTACGGGAGCATATTATACTGAGTTGCTAACTAAATTACGTAAGAAAATTGTGGAAAAACGTCGCGGAAAACTTGCCAGAGGTGTGATCTTTTTGAAGACAACGCTGCTGCTGACAAGTCGTTGATTGCACTGCAAAAAATTGATGGAATTGGTTTTGAATTGGTTGACCACCAGGCCTATTCTCCGGATTTAGCACCATCAGACTAATATTTGTTCCCAAAACACAAAAAACATTTGAAAGGAAAAAGATTTTTGACAAATGACGAAACAATATGTGCCGTTGAGGAGTGGTTTGCAGACCAAGGCAATGTTTTTTTTAAATGGCTTAGAATTACTTTATGAACGATCTGCTAAATGTATAAGTCTTAAAGGAGATTATGTTGAATAAGTAAAATTTTGTTTTGAAATATTGTGGCGTTTTATATGGTAGCCAAAGTATTTATCAATACCCCCTCGTACATTATCAATGTTAAGCTCATACAAAATTGAATTTCATTTAAAAGAATTTCGATAAAATATTCTTGTTGGATTTATTCCAGGGGGTTTATACTGATTTATCTCGACGGTGACTGAATGAGATCATAAATTCCCATCGACGAAAATGGCTGAATAGCACTTTCAAAAATGTATTTTTAAACACTTGACACAGTGATACAAGGACGACTAGTGGTCCTTCTTCAGTGCTACTTCTGTTACATGACAACTGCGAGTTTGATTAAATGCGAAAAACAAAAAGTGAGATATCTTAGTTATGCACCAATTTAAACAAATATGTATGTATACAGGTGAGTCACACCAGTCTACTGTTCCAAAAATAGGCAACCCAAAATACATATCAGAAGATATTGCGATATCTAAATTATTATTGATTGTACTGCGAATCAAAGATGTCTATTTGACGTGCTTAACAGTTTACTGGTTTAAGTGAAGCTCATTGAAATTAATAACTTATTATACTTACTATTTTATGACATTTGAAGTGCTTAAACTTATATGTTTATAAATAAGACCCTATTGTTTTCGTTCACACTTTCTTAAAAGTGGAGTAGAATGAAATGCCAAACATACTAAACAGACACCTATGATTCATAATGCCGTCAACAAAAAATTAGATACCGCCAGTACCTTCTTATACAGAGTTAATCAAATGTATGGGAACCATCCATATATCTCGGTAACCCTTTGTTAGATTTTTCTTAATTTTTGTACTGGGCGATTTCAAAATATGGCGAATTCGAAAATGTTATGGCCAATGTTTCCACGTTTTCAGTTTTTTCAAAATTCCTGTCAACTTCATTATTTCAAATAAAATACCCTTTATAATTTATATAACATTCGATAGATAATTTTTAACAAGTTCATTGATATACCATGCGATATTTTTATTTTCAATAATAACAGAGATATCTAAAAAAACGAACAAAGAATTCCTGAATTATTAAAGCTGATTAGAACAAGAACGCTGATTAGAAATGTCAATATCTTAATTATTAGAATATTTTGACGCATTGTCAATACTTTTCTTGACTCAATCAAGTCTAAGTTATAATTTCCTTGATCGTATTGTGAAATAACAAAACTTTATCGATAGTAATAAGTATGTTAGTTACGGAAAGAGATCGTATTGAGATATTGATGATGATTAGTTTCGGAGATAGAAGAAGAACTCAGAAAAAAGTTTCAAATCTCTTCAGTACGACTCACCCAGATCGAGACCCTACATCACGAAGTACAGTATCCAAAACATTGAAACGATTCGAGCATACTGCGAATGTGAAGAATATTCGGAAATCAGAACGTCCAAAAACAGCAACTACGGCTGAAAAAGCACTGAATGTTGTATTTTCAGGCGTGGATCAACCACATACTTCTTCAATTCAATTAGGCTTAGATAATGGAATAAGTCAAATGCCAATTTTGAAGAAGGAGAACATGAAGCCGTATAAAGTGAATTTGACCCACGAACTGATTGAGGGCGATTCTGATAGAAGAAATGAATTTTGTGAAATTTTAATGGAGAGAGGTAATAACTTTATTAGGAATATCTTGTTCTCCGATGAAGCCACTTTTTGTCTATCTGGGTCGGTCAACAGGTAGAATTGTCAATACTGAGCTTTCGAGAATCCTCATTGGGCGCAAGAAACCCATAGTCAATTCCCTAAGAAATTGAATATTTGGGCTGGTATCATTGACAACAAAATTATTGGACCATTCTTTATTGAAGGAACATTGAATAGTGACAGATACATTATGTTATTACAGAATGAAATTGTCCCTGCGCTGATAAATTTGTTCCCCGATGGTAATGGTGGAATACGTCAAAATACCGCATTTTGCACGTAATGTAAGAGAATATCTTGATGACATATTCAGAAACCGATGGATAGGACGACGTCGGAACGTCGAATGCCCAACGCGTTCTCCGGATCTTACACCATTAGATTTCTTTCTATGGGGACATGTTAAGAATATCGTATACAAAGAAAGACCAGATAATCTCGAACATTTGAAAGTTGTTGTCAATAAAAAATTCCCTGTCGAATGTTATAAAAATATAAAGAGTGTTCAATTTGAAATAATGAAGTTGACAAGAATTTCGAAAAAACTGAAAACGGGGCAACATTGGCGATATCATTTTCAAATCCGCCATATTTTGAAATCACCCTGTACGAAAATTCAGAAAAGTCTTAACGAATGACTACCGAGATATATGGATGGTTCCATACATTTGATTAACTCTGT
>JABXWE010083239.1:0-13171 GCA_014611495.1 Limonius californicus
TATGGTATCAACGGGCCGTGTGTTGGTTGCAATAGTACAGCTATGCCGTGAAGCAAATAATTGGACTGCCCTTAATGAACACATTGTTCTGTTATCAAAGCGCCGCTCGCAGTTGAAGCAGGCCGTCGCAAAAATGGTGCAAGAGTGTTGCACATACGTGGATCAAACACCTGATAAAGAAACCAAAATCCACCTCATAGATACGCTTAGGTAAAATTTGTTCCAGGAGTTTCATGATTTTTTAAATACCTATTTTATAGGCAAGTGACTGAAGGTAAAATATACGTAGAGGTAGAACGTGCAAGGCTTACACATAAACTGGCCCAAATTCGTGAGTCGGAAGGAGACATCACAGAGGCTGCAAATATTATTCAAGAGCTCCAGGTGGAAACGTACGGTTCAATGGAAAAGCGTGAGAAGGTGGAGCTTATATTGGAGCAGATGCGTCTTTGCCTAGCGAAGCAAGACTACATTCGCACTCAGATCATATCTAAAAAGATAAATACAAAGTTTTTTGAGGATGAAGGCACACAGGTGATTACTCAATTTGTTTTACGAGTTTCAGATTGTTAATGTGTTGGAGACTTGCAGGATTTGAAACTGAAGTATTATCGGCTTATGATGGAAGTGGATCAGCACGAAGGGTCTTATTTGGCTACTTGTAAGCATTACAGGGCTGTACTTAACACAACTTCTATTCAGGATGTTCCGAGTGATCGGCAGGCTGCTGCCCAAGCTGTGGTGTTGTATCTCGTGTTGGCACCGCATGATAATGAACAGGTAATTCCACAAAAAAAAAACATCTTAATATGTCAATAATATAAACAAAGAAAAAAATCGGGAACTGGTATGAGGTAACTCACATGGTAAACTGATATGTAATCATTAAGTCATTGAGGTTGTTGTTACGTCATTCCTTTTCTTCAAAAATTGATGTACGGTGTACAAATTTATGCCCCAGTGATTGTAATCGATTTCAGTTGATACAAACAATGTAGATGGGAAAACCTCATTTAAAAGTATACGCAAAGACTATATTGAGGAAACTTTGTTTTTCTGGTATGTGACTGCAATTAGATGTACTTTTGTTTCATTTTTCTTGTATTTTGGTATCTCAATCAAGTTAATATTTTTTTTAATATTCTGATAAAATTCTAGAACTACACAATTTTTTTTTAATGGCGCGTTACAGAGAACGGTCTAAGAAGCAATGATTTAACCTGAAAGTGTTAATTTTGAAAAATAGTTGTTAAGCACAATTGCTTAAAATTGTTTCTTTTCTTTGGAATATTAAAAAACTATTTTTGATAGTACCTATACATAGGAGACACCGCCTATTACAGTTGTTATTACAAGTATGTTATATCACTGGAAGTAAAATAGGCATTGAACTTTTCTTGCAACCGTTTCTACAATATGGAGGGAGAATCATCATGATTTATAAGGTTCAGCCCCTTAGGCTCTAGCATCTAGAGCCTAGGTACTACACCAACAAAAAAAATCAAATGGTATCACCCAACGTGTGATACCTCATTGAATAACTCTTACAAACTGCTATTAAATAGTTGCAAACATTTTTTCTCGACGGACAACAAGAATCAATTACAGTCGAACTCATTTAAGACGAGCTCGGATACTACGAGATCCCGGTTATAACGAGAGTTTATGAACTAAATGGTTGGAATCCTATGATTTATGGTTAATATTTCCCGCTTACAGCGATTGCTCTTCCCGGAAACATCGAGCAAAAATTTAAATATTTTAGCGTTTCCAGTTTCTGTTATTCCGAAAATATAAATTTACCGTGACGTAAAAGGTATTTACAAACATCTGAAACCCATTTTAGGTCAAACTTCTGGGAAATTTCAATGCGCTGCGTGTTATGCACTTTTGCAGGGCGTATGTACCGGCTTACTACCTACAATCCGGGTCACAATAATCTCTAAATTTTACGAACTTTATTTGTTCGTTGATTACTAGGAATTTTTAAGATGCTTATTTAGCGACTTAAAAGGGACAGATAATTACACTCTCCTCTACTTTGACTAAACATTTTATTTTATGATCAGTTCATTCATATCTTACCCAGAGGAAAGTGCTAATTGTAGAATGGCTTTAATAAAACGAAAAACTCTTTCCATTCGTGAGAAAGTTGGAATAATACGTGAACTAGAAAACGGTATAAAAAATTCTGTGGTGTGTAAAAAATACGGCTTACCATCATCTACTGTATCAACGTTGTGGAAAAACCGAGATTCAACTGTTTCAGCATTTGAGAACAATCTTAGTGAATGCAAAAAATTAAAAAAGTGTTTAAAAGACGATGTTGATAAATCGCTTATCGTGTGGTTCAAAAATCAACGAACTGCTGGTTTACCCATCAATGGACCAATTCTAAAAGTGCAAGCAGAAAAGTTCGCTGATCAACTTGGCTATAAAGACTTTAAATGCAGTAATGGCTGGATTGATCGTTTCAAAAACCGAAACAATATTGTTTACGGAAAAATAAATGGGGAAGCAAACTCCGTAGATACACAAGTAACACGTGAATGGTTAACAAGTGTATGGCCGGATTTAAGACGGAAGTTTAGTGATGAGGACATATACAACGCTGACGAACCTGGGTTATTTTTTAATTTAACGCCGGATATGACTTTCAAATTTAAAAATGAAAAGTGTGTTGGTGGAAAGCTGTTAAAAAATCGTCTTACAGTTTTGGTCTGCGCTAATACGACGGGAAATTGCAAACAAAAACTGTTGGTTATCGGAAAATCGAAAAATCCGCGTTGTTTTAAGAATGTCAAGAGTCTCCCAGTTGATTATTGTGCCAACAAAAAAGCTTGGATGACTTCGATAGTTTTTGGAACCGAAATTCGAAAATGGGATGAAAAATTACGCAGAAGTAATCGAAAGATTTTGTTATTGGTAGATAATTGTCCAGCGCACCCGGTGTTGCCAAATTTAACCAACATTAAGGTAATGAACCAGTAGTTGTCACTATTAAGGAAACAATTAAAACAAAAATTTATTACTAACACACAGTTTAATTTAAAAATATAATAGGTGCTTTTATGTATTTATGGGCATCTTTACATATGATTAGCATATAAAAATACATTAAAAAACATAAAGTAAAAAATACAGAAAATAAATAATATGACATATGTCAAAATCAGTAGTTGGCATTTCAAAAAACTAAAAAATCAATATGTGTCACTCTGAAAATCAGTTGTTGTCATTTAAACTTGACCTTAAAACTAACAATAAAAAAATGGTAACGCACAACAAAAACATATGAAAAAATATGATGTTTATCCATCTACCTGTATTGGGTGTTTAAATTCATATTTAACTCTATCTCCCACACAGTTTATGGAGGGTGTAAGAAGTATTTCCACAATTTGATTAATTTGTATAACACTTATATCTTTCTCATTTAATTTAAAAATGGTTTTTAGATCGTTGCAGCAATTTAGTACTATTACTTCAAACTCGGACCCCTCATAGATTTCGTGTATTATGCAAACATACTGGTAATACTTTTTCCTTCCAGGAAATTTCACCAGCACAAAATCACCCTTTTTGTATGAAATATTTGGAATGTCATTGTTTGAGTCACTTTCATTTCCTTTATCTTCCTCAAAATCACTTATATCGTCTCCACTAGATCCAGACTCCACCCATTCTTCATCTGGCTCAGAATCTGTCCACTCGTTTGTTCGTTTTTTCTTTATCTTCTTTGATAACGCCCTCTTATATTTTTCTTCCAATTTTAGCTGTTTCAATTTTTCGCTTTCTTGTTTTTTTTCTTTTTCTCTCCTCAGCTCTTACTTTTTTGTTTTTTTCTTTCTCTATTTTGGTAGTTTCTTTTTTTAAGTGGTATTCCTGCCACTGTTTTGAGGAAGCCACAAATGGAATTTTTTCTCTTTTTCTTCGTTTGGTTCTTTTTCTTTTTCTTCGGGCCAAAACAGTATGTTTTTAAATGGGCTAGGAATTACTTCTCCATTAACAAGCACTTTTTTTTTCACGTTTTTGGCATTTCCTGAAGGGCCTGCAGTGCTATCATCTTGAGGGTTATTTGTCTGGTTTTCTTTATCCGGAGTAGTTAGGCTTATATCCATTGCTGTATCATCTAGTCTAGTAGAAGATGGATGTTCTGGTGTATGTGATTCATATTGTTGTTCTTGTGGTAGTGCTTGACCCACAACTTCGTTTTCCCCAAAAACACTTGGAACATCTTCATTTTGCCCAACAAAACTTGATCCATCTTCATTTTGCTCAAGAAAACTTGGAGTATCATTGGATTCATTTGCCACTTCATCTCTATGATTGTCTGATATTTCTGATTCAGTATTTGTATCGGTCTTTCTTTTCAATTGAATACATCTGTCTCTGACCTTCTTGTAAAACTTGAAAAGTGAAAAATCTTTGTTCTTTGTTCTTCATCTTTCTTTAACATTGTGTCAGGCCCCATTCGACGAACTTTTGGGGATTTTCCTTTTGCTTTATTTGATAAGGTCATTCGGGGGACACCATTATTTCTAGCAGCTGTAGCTACTGCTTCACCACGAGCAACTTCTTCAAGAGCTCTGTCCATCTGCCTTTCTTCGTAGTTTAGTATCTTTTTTTTTCTGTGTAGCATTTTCTAGTTTCTTTTTTCTGAAAATAATTTTGTACAATTGATATCTACTTACATTTATATTGTTGTTGTATTTATTGGGTTTATCTTACAAATAAAATTAGATAGGTATGTGCCAGCTACTGATTTGTTAAATAATAATTTCTAATCAGTATTGTGCACCGACTGACCATTAACGATTTTGACTAGAAATTATAATCAGTAGTTGTCAGCACATGTTTTAATGCAAAACTAACCTTAAACTTTAATAAAATAAATGTCACAAGAATATTGAATACATATAATATACAATGGTAACAATAGATTCCGTCTAACTCTTACAAAATGAGAATAACAAAATTGTTGTTAAACTTACCTTCTTAACAACTTTATTTACGAAAACGTGAATTTTTTAGACACACGCACAGTCACATGTTAACATGGTCACCATATTTTGGATATCGAAGTTAGCATTGTGTACTTCAAGGTTAATGCGTTAGAGGGCACCAACTAGTAAATAGAGCAGGAAAATTGACCATTTGAATTCTTGTAAGCTTATTTTTTATGTTTTTTATTTAGAGTGACCACTACTGATTCAGTGACAACTACTGGTTCATTACCTTACGCTTGTATTTTTACCTCCAAACGCGACTGCTGTCCTTCAACCCATGGACCAAGGTGTTATAAGAAGTTTTAAAAATTACTTCCGTCGATTACTAGTGTTACAGTTAATTGACCGCACGGAGAAGAAACGCGATACTAAAATAAACGTGTTAGACGCAATTCGTTTAATGAGTGACGCTTGGAATAGTGTTACTACGACAACAATTCAAAATTGTTTTAAAAAAGCTGGTCTACAATTAAACGCCCCTGTTAGTGAAACTTTTGATGAAGAAGACGATCTCCCTTTGTCCGAGTGGCTACGAAGAAGAAATCTGAATAATTTTGAAAATTGCGCGTCTATAGACGAATTCGTTGATGTTGATGTAGGAGTGGTTACTTCGGGATTAAAAACTGACGTCGAAATTTTGCAAGAAATTAAACAAACGGAAGTGGAAAGTGACGTCGACGATGTTGCCGATGACGACTATGTGGAACCTGTGCCTGTTTCGTACGCTCAAGCAGATGATGCATTGGAACTATTGACCCGGTTTTTTGAATCAAAATCAAGTAGTGACGAATTATTTAGTTCCCTAAGTGTTTTTAGACGCAATCTCAGGGATCTACGATTTCAAGCACAAAAACAGCAAATAATGGATGACTTTTTAGAGAAACCAGCTAATGTCTAATATGTATTAAAATTATGTACCTATGTACAATGTATATTATGTGTGTATGTATGTATATATCATTCATTTTATTTTTATACATAGTATGTATGTATGTATGTAGTAATTCTGAAATACATATAGTATGAACCCACATACTTTTTTTTACGTCTTAATGTTGTTATTAATTTTTTTAATTTCTCGGTTATTACGTTTATCGGATATAACGAGCAAAAATTCACAGTCCCGAGTATCTCGTTGTAACCGAGTTTGACTGTATTGTAATTCATATTTCAAAATATTAGTACAGGGTCCGGCAGTGAAACGGGATGATTTCAACATTTAATTATTTCTTAAAGAATGAATTTTTTATTAATTTATCATGTATAAATATAAAGTACAAGAATAGCCATTTGGCGTACAATACAAGAAAAGCTATTTACTAAACAGTATGCTTGCCAAATATCCTCCATTGAAATTTATGCATTCTTGGAGTCGAACCTGGAAGTTTTGCACGACCTCACGCAGCATATTGGCGGGTATTGCTTCAATCTTGTCCCGAATGCGTTGTTTGAGGGCGTGAATAGTTCTGCGTGGATCGGCCTCAAACACTTTCGTTTTTAGGGACCCCCATAAAAAAAGTCACAAGCCGTTAAATCGGGAGAGCGAGGGGGGCAAGTGATATCCCCGTTTCGAGAAATGACGCGGCCCGGGAACAAAGCATTCATTGAAATTCTTGCAGTGTGGCTAGTTACGCGGTATATTCAAATGACGTCGGGAAACGCGAGGCGTTTGAATGAAACTCTCGTTATTCTGATAATAAACGAAACCGAGGTGTTCACCCGTCCAACGATTCATTGTAAATTAAATGGTAGGCCTTGCCGATGGTGAGGGGCCAAAGGCCTTTGTCCCCACCGCCACCTTACGAGCTCTGAACCCCATCTCAAATCATCCCGTTTCACTGCCGGACCCTGTATAAATGTTCAAAATTAATTCCATTATTCTTTAGGCATTAGTAAAATCTACTCTCAAATTATCTATTGTTTTGGAATAGCTTGGAACTCTTGAACTAGTTCGTCGCCGGTAAGTGATTGACTAAAGTTGAGTTTTGTAGACAACAGATTTTAAGTAATCCCATAGAAAGACGTTTTATGTGGTTAAAGTCTGGAGACCTTGAGGGCCATGCTATTTTTCTGAAATGAATCGGCACAAAAAGTGATTCACCCTCCATGTTGTAGAAATTTTTAATCTCTTCCAGAAATATAACATATGTTTTCAAATTTGAAACCCTTTATACTGCATCATCATCATCATCCCCAGCGTTTAGATATTCCATCTCTGGACGTACGCCTCCCCAAGTTGTCGCCATGCTATTCTATCTGTCGTCGCTCCCATATTATTAATTACTCTTTTTGCGGGCCGTCAGTTCTAGTGTTTTTATCATTTCTTTCCACTCTTTCTGGTTCTTAGCCTTCTCTTTTCAATCGGCTATCCCTCTGTCCTTCAGATCTTGCACTGCTTCTCATCATTTCTTCCTCGGTCTTCTCCTCTTCTGTGTTTCCTTGAAATTTCTCCATGCTATGTCCTTCACGGTTCTCGTTTCCTCCATTCTTCTCATACGACCTAGCCACTGTAACCTGGTTTTAACTACTTCCGTTATTGTCACCCTGTCTTACTCCCGTGTTCACCGTAATCTCTTTTGATATTCTGTCCTTTATCTTTATGTGGTTCGTAGTTGTGTTCACTACCATGTTTCTCAGCCTTATTAATTTGCTTGGGATCCCTAGGTCCTTCATGGCATCGCATAGCTTTTTCCTGTCTATGGAGTCATACGCTTTTTGGAAATCTATAAATAGTATGGATAGGGGAATTTTATACTCATAGCAGTTTTGCATAGTCTGTTTTAGCAGGAAAATTTGATTCTAGTCTTCCTAAACCCTCCTTGGAAATCTCCTATACTTTTTTCTGCGTACGGTTCTATTTTGTTTTATCAAGGTCAACATTATTTTGTAGACCGTGTCTAGTAAGGCTATACCTCTATAGTTATTACATATTGTCCCGTCCCCTTTTTTGTATATTGGGAGTAACAGCGCTTTGTTCCATTTGGTCGGCATCTGTTCTTCTTGCCAGACTTGTGTTATTATATCATGCATTTTTTGCGTCAGGATCCGCTATTTCGTTGTGACCTGGGGTTTTTCTGTTTTTCATGGTTTCTAATACTTTTTCTACCGCTTCCTTTGTTGGGGGGTTGCTTTCCTCGTCTTCTTGTCCTTCTGCTGTATCTTTTTCCTCTATCATTTCTTCTGTCTTCTCTCCCTGCATCTTTGGAATATTGCCTCCATATTTCCAATTGTTCTTCATTTGCTATAAGGTTCCCTTCCTTGTCTTTATAAAATATAGGCCCCGCCTTTAATTCTCCTTTTTCTTCTCTTATGTTTTTGTAAGCATTTCTTATCTCTTTGTTTCTAAAGTTAGTCTCTATTGTTTGTATTTCAAGTTCTTTGTTTGCTCTTTTAACATTTCTGCATACTTGTTTTGCTTTCCTTTGCTGTTGTTGGTATGCTAATTTGTCGTCTCTTGTCTGTGTTTGTAACATCTTTATGCTTAATACTTTTTTTTCTACTTTCTCCTTACATTCGTTATCCTTTTTTTTCTCTGGGAATATTTTCCTCCGTTGCCCCTTTTATTACTTCTTCTAGGCTTTCCCATTTTTGTTCTATTGGACTCTGTATGTTTGCTTTCGCCTCCTTTTTCCCTTTGTATATATTTCTTCTTTCCCTATCTTCACATTCAAATCTCCCATAATTATTTTTATCTCTCTTCTTGGGAGTTTTTGATAGGTGCTTTCCATAATTTCGTAAAACTCCTCCTCTGTTTTCACTTCTGTTGGGGCGTGTGCGTGTACTCTTACTACCTCCTTATATTTTCCTTTTATTCTTCTATAGCACAGCCTGTCTGAGACTGGTACAAAACTTTTAATTAATCCTTTTAGATTTTTATTTATTAATAAGCCTACTCCATATCTTCGTTGTTCATTGCACTGCATACATACAAGTATCTTATTCCACTGTACTGTATGCTCATAAACTGTTTTATACTTTTTTTCACCACCCTGCATGTAAGATAATTATGGATTTAAATATCTGGATTTAAAAACTCCCCTGAAGAGGTGTTTAATATTTAGAAATATTGGGAATAATTAAATATACATATGTGAAATTGGCAAAAATTAAGTAATTTCCTTTTTGTCTACGATTTTCTATCCTAAAAACATAATTTCCGTTGTTTTTAGTGTAAAGGCACCAATTTTGCAAAAGTATTGACCCACTATTTTATCACAGCCTTAATAATTAAAATGTATTCTGATTGTTGTGATTTGTATTTGAAAAATTATGGAAATTTGATGCATCGAATTTTTTTATACCTAATCTTTGTTTCAGGCCGATTTAACACACCGTGTGTTGGCAGACAAATCGTTAGAAGAGATTCCATTGTTCAAACAACTCTTGAAGCTCTTTACAACCCCTGAACTCATCAAATGGTCTGGTTTTTGTGAAATTTACGAAGCTCCACTCAAAAATACCCCTGTTTTTAGTGGCAATGAACAAGCCAAACAAAGATGGAAGGATTTAAGGTAAATTTTATGTTTATACAGGGTGTTGGTACCAATACTAGCCAAGCAATTGCTCTAAAATTCTTGGAGATATCCTTATAAAAAGTGTACTCTATGGATAGGAGATTATGCCACAATCATGGTATTACTGTTTTTGAGAAATTTATCCAATTTTATTATTTTAAAATAGAACATGCTGAGTATTTTATCCAATTTTGGACTTCTGCAGCACAGTTGCGGAATAGTGATTTTAAATTTCCAGAACTCCATACTTCAAGGAATTTTTTTTTCAAAAGCAAGCTTAGTCTGATAGTGGAAAATTAAGTACGTCAATAGACGGAAGTCCATTAAAATCCAAAAAATAAAAAATACATAGGGTGTTCCATTTAAAATAACAAAGTAGCGTGTAGTGTTTCAAAAATAGAAGTGCTTGTAAGAAATGTTTGCCATGGTTAATTTAGCCATTAAGAGTTTTAGAGTAATTACCTGGCTGGTTATAGTACAAACACCCTGTATGCTATGCAATCAAAAGGATAACCTTACAGAGGACCCTGAAAGTATACGTTTTGAATGATCTTTTCTCATTTAATATATTTTTCAGATTAAGTAAATAATAAAGTCTGTAACAGTTAACATTTTGCTTTTGACTGCACCATATTAAAAAAAACTATTACCTTTAAATTATACAGGGTGTCTCAACTAAAAGAGTCCGCCATGAATATCTATGTGAAGGACAAAATTTAAAAAAATCGGCGAGAGAGTTCAACTGTAGTATTTAAGGGGACATTTTTTACCATGTAAGCCAACCATTCTAATTCATCTGCCTAGCCTCCACCACAACCACCAACCCTACAATTTTATACAACAAGGGTTGTCAAGTAATACTTTATTGAAAAGGTTTTTGCACAATCTGGAAAATTGCTTTAATACGTTTTTGGGAAATAGTTTTAAAGTTTCAGATGTGTACGGACGTTAATGATCTGATTAATCTGGCTCTTAATTCTGTCCGAAAACCTGCTTGAGTAGGATAGATCCTAGTTTTTGGATGACCCCGCAGAAAGAAACTTAGTGGAGTGAAATCAGGTGACCTGACTGGCCACTACCCATAATCTTAAACAAATCTGCTAACAAAAACTTATCTTTTTAGTTACTTTCGTCTTATCTAAAATGTAAACAGTTCAGACTTTTTATAAAAAGTCACATTTGATATTCTTAACACTTCTTACAAACGAAGAGAATTACAAAACAAACATTATATTATTTAAATTTGCTGCTATGATACTTTAATGGGTACTGGTCAAGAATATGGGTCCCAAACCATGTTCTAATTTATATTATAATTAGATAATGTAAACATTTGCTAACCTAACCTAATCTAACCTAACCTAACCTAACCTAACCTAACGTAACCTAAGCTAATCTAATCTAACCTAATCTAACCTAACCTAACCTAACCTAAACTAATCTAATTTAACCTAATCTAACCTAACCTAACATTTTTTTTTTCAGATATCGTTTTCGCTATAATATCTATTTCGTTCCACGTTTCTTCGCCTTCTATCATGCGTTCTACTAATTTATCTTCAGTAATTCTTCTGCCACTTCGCTGGTTCGTTTCCTCCCTGTGTCATGTATTCTCAGGTTAGAGTTTATCACTTTAATTGCCGCGCTTTTGGCTGTGTCTTTAAGTCACTTTACGTTGTCTGTCACTTTTATATTTGTTCACCACTGGTCGTTTAAGCCTATGTCTCTCGCTTTCGCCGTCACTTTTCCCGCATCGTGGGCGACGCGGCTTCTCCCTGCGTTGTCTTGTAGAGTTTTAGCTATCATTTCTATCAGGGTACCTTCCTTGTTCCCTGTTTGTGAAATCTTCATGTCTACGTCCTTGTGACGTAATCGTCCTTTTCTTCTTCATGTTCTCGACCGCCCTTCTGTAGTTTGGGCACGCCATTTCACCCGCTCTGTGTCCTTCTATCTGGCACTTGTAGCATTTAGCTTTGTTCACACAGTCTTTAATGTTGTGCCCCGGTTGCCCGCATTTGTAGCAGACTTTCTCCTTTGCTTCTTTCTTACATTGTTTTGCCTCATGGCCGAAGTCAAAACACCTGTAACACCTGTTTGGGTTAAGGAACACTTTTACTCTGCATTTAATCCATCCCACTTTCAGCTTTCCTTTGCTGATGGCAGTATTTGCCTCATCTATCGGCATGGTGACCACGGCATACTTTAGATTTTGTCTATTTGCCTTCTGGGAGATCTTTACCGTCCGTGTTTCGTCTTGTTCGCTTCTGTTTTCTCTTCCTTCTTCACCTACCTCCCTTTCCAGGGCGTTTTTGATATCAGTATCTTCCACTGTTTCTTCAATGTCTAAAATTATGAACGATTTCTTTGGTCTTAGCATTTCCGCTTTAGTTCCTTCCTCCGTGTTGTTTAGCATGTTAGCTAGGCTCTTTCCGCCCTCAGCTTTCCCTCTAATTTTCAGTCTGATGTTCCCTATCCCGGGTTTTTTCAATTCTCCGCACTTGTACCCCTGCTTCATCTGGGTCTATTTTCTGTTGGATTTCTCTCACCATTTGCGCGTAGGTTTTCCCAGAGTCTTTGTCATTTTTAACTATTATAGTTTCGTTGCTCCTCCTTGTTCCGTTTTTACCTTGTGTCTTCCATTTCTTATCTTTCGTAACAAGGCTTTTTGGTTCCTCCGTTATAAAAGTTTTTATGTTGATACCTGTCCTGAAAGTGTATTCCACAGTTTTGCGTGTTATGTCCTCCTTGTGTGTGGCGTTCGTGATACATGTCATTTTGCTTCTGCTCTTTTTTATTGCATCTTCTCTTATTTTTCTCATCGTATCAAAGATTATCTCCAGGAATTCTTCTCCGGTCGCCTCTCCTCTTACTCCGATGATGTACGCCAGTTTGTCGCTTTGTTCTTCCTCTGTTCCTTCTTCTGTAGTTGTGTAGTGTTTGCTTACTATACTTGTTAGGCTGCCGTTTTCAATCTTCCTTTCTTTTATCAGCTCTTTTATCTGTGGGTTTAGGTTTCCTATCTTTTTTGTTAGTTGGTTTTCCATTTCACTTCCGAGGCTCAGCACAATGATCATGTCTCCTAGGTTGTCTTCTCCTATTTTGTTAATGTTTTCAGTTTCTCCCTTGTAGTAGCTCTCTGGCCATTCTATTTCAATGCTCTTTTACAGCATTTCTATGCCTTCTTCGTGGTCCATTATTTCGTTGAGTCTGGAGATTGCATATTCCTCGTTATGCCTGCTTTCCTCATTTCTATCTGTCTGCAGACCTATTTCCTTAGTTTCCTTGGCCTCTTTTTTTCTCTTCAAGAAGATTTGCAGGAAGCCTATTGTGTTGTGTATTTCCTCCATTTTTATTTGTGTCACCTGTCTACTTAGTTTATGGACAGATTCTTTTATTTCCTTTTTGGTGTTTGTTTGTATGTTTGTCAGACTATATAGTGCATGGCTCTCCTTCGTTACTTGGTCCAGGAAGACCCCTAGTTTTTCCAACGTTTTGTCCATCTTTTCAAAATCTTCAAAGTCTTCCATTATTTCTACAGTCGGGCCGTCAGGGGGTTCCCCTTCACTATCCCTCATTTCGCTTCACTGTGTCTACTGTTTTTGCACCTTACTCACCTTCATTTGAAGTCCTGTGGGGGGGGGGGGGGGG
>JABXWE010083243.1:0-15590 GCA_014611495.1 Limonius californicus
AGGATAGTTAGGCAAATTGCCTTTTGTAATAAATGGAAGGATTAAAGGCAGGTCCAATTTTAAATCCGTTTTAGAATGCGTGCAATTCAAAAGTGCAAATTTTATTTTGCCTTTTTTGCCTTTTTTGCGTCTCTTTTAGGATTCTGCCCTTTTTGAGGGAATTTCCTATTTTTCTTGCCTTTTTGTGCCTTTTATGGTATATTAAACTAGAATTTTATGAAATCTTGGTCTTAAATTTTCAATTTAAAAAAAATTTGTGCTAGCAATTTTCCAAGAAAAAAGACAATTTTAAATTTCTAAAATAAATTGTAGAAAGTATTATTCCCAAGCATTTAAGGGTAGAGGCTTAGTGGGTTTTACCCTTTATTGTTACCAACTGAAAATTTCTCAGGAGGATTATTTTCTTGAGATTAATTTTAATGAGGGAACCAGTATTGTCAGGAAAAAGTTTTGTACTGAATCAACCAGTGTGTCACAATTTTCGAACGTGTTAACGCCGTTTCTTTTAATTTCCTCAAGTATTCTTCAGATTTTGTAATTTTTAATTTTTTTCCTGTCTTTTTTGGTAAGTTTGCCTTTTTTTTCGTTTTTGCCTTTTTTACTTTATTTTTGCCTTTTTAGTGCTTTTTTATACCTTTTTTTGCCTTTTTGCCTGCCCTTTTCGAGACTTTATTTTGCCTAACTATCCTAGCTCTAATTATGACAATAAATGACAATCAGTTAAACATACAAAATTGGGGAGGTTAGGTTTCATGCAAATTGAAAGTGATGCATATGCATATTACATATTATAAAAATAGAATGATATATCAATTTCTTAAATACACAAAATTAGGGAGGCTAAGTGAAATGCTCATTAATTTTGATATTTAGAAATAATTATATTATCTATCACCACAATAAGTATCAGTCTCTCAAATATACAAAATTGGAAAAGTTGTGTTTAATGTCAATTGACAGTGATATTTAGCAACAATTATATTATATATTGTAAAAATAGATCGATATATCAGTCCCTTAAATACAGAAACGGAGGTTATGTTAAATGCTGGAAGTAATGAAATTGATAGTCGAGGTTAAAAATATATCACATAATAGAAAGAGAAGTTAACATGAACGAAATTTGATTGGGAAGTGTTATATTAAACCATTAAAAGTGCAAAAGTTAGGTTAGATGCTAATGTGTTTTAGAAAATCATAAAGTAATACCTTTTCTACATAATTTAAACCAATCTGTTAAAAATCAGTGAAATTTTTTATCATCATACGCAGTCGTTAATTCTTATTCGGTTATGTGCTAGTGAGAGTTGATTTTCCAAAAATTATAGAATAAATTTTCCTCCCAAAGAAAACTCCATATTTGAGGGTTGAAAACAAGCCGCTTCATACAAGAACGTACTAAATATAACTCATGATTCCCAAAATTTACATTTGAAAATGCTTATGCCTGTAACTTTTGGTCAATTTCAGTATGTTTTTCAGCGTGTTAAAACCTAAACATCGCTTTCCACGTAAGTCTGTTTTAAAACGGCGATGTATGAATGAAGCTAAGACAGGCCTTCTCTCGGTTATAGTGTGCCCTAAGTAGACTCCGTAGAAACGAAATACCATATTAGTAGAAAATCTAGAAAGGTTCCACAGTTGTGTTTCCACCAGCTCATAAGATCCATTGTGGATACTTTAATAGAAAATTGCCAATAGTAAGATTAAACATCCGTTGGTATACAACTTTCGCGTCAATACCTAGGAAATTCAATATCTATCCACTTAAATTAAACGCAGTAATAAGACGAATATTAATTGCTCGGAAAATGAATTTCATTGTGTTGCTTATATAGTTCCACCAGTGCGATACTAATTTAACGTTTCATATCCTAGGGCACAATTAATTAAACATTGGTGTACAGAAAATAATTGCCCTTTGTCTCAAATCGTTAACAACTGCGTTTCATAATTAAAATCGCGCCGTTTCCCCAACAAAAATACCTCCCCGATTTAAATTTGGCCAAAATATTGCTTTCCTAGGAAAGCCAAATATTGATTTCCTATTTTCCGGAACCGCTGCTGTTTGCAGGTAACTTAATCAGTTCTCTAAAAATTTCTGATGAAGAAAGATATTTCAGTATGGTATTTAATCTTGTTTACGTGCCATTCGATCTCTGCGTAATCCAATAAAACTTTTCAGGGTCTCTTTGAAGCAAGGGCTGAAACTCAAACTTGGGGATAATGGGAATCTTTACAAAGTGTGGATGGAGCTAATATACCTCATTTCAAGTTCCCTTAAACTGCATTCAACCGAAGTATCGGCAAAATATTTTTCAATTGTTCATTAGTAGTGTCGTCATATACAGGATGTTCGAAGAAAACAGCCCTAAACGATTTTCATTGTGAAAATCAGGTAAATTTACGCTAGGAGATTCGTTATTATGTGCATTGACTAGTAATACAAGTGATTTATAGTGTTATTGCAAATGGAATAGTCGCACTCGTTATTTTACGATGTTTGCCCCATACAAAACGGGGTAAATTTTTCTACTCCGCTTACTAAATATGTACACACAGCTTTAAATTTCTATTCCTTCATTATTTTGTCATTATAATCATCAACAGCCTTTTCGTCCTACCGGTTTCTTTTCGGCCACGTGTTTCTCCTTAATGTCAAGGCAGAAACACGAAATACCTGCAGTTTAACGTGGCATCTGAACGACAGAAATTCCAGAGAAGTTTTCAGCGTTCTGATTCTACGGTTGCCAACCAGATTGGAATTGGATTATTTGTGTAAGGCTCATGAAATGGCCAAAATCTTTAAAATCCCTAGAACGCATCAGTAAATTACTCCTTGAACAAAAGATGTACTAGTGATAATAGTTTTTTAAGCTTTAAAACTCTACATAAACAAACCCATTTTTAACCACAATTAGTTTAGAAATAAACTTTGGAAAACCTCTTATCACTACTATATTTAAAATACCTAAATATTTATTTCGGCAACTGAGCTGCCATCTTCAGTAGGAGGGCTTCAGTGGTTGGCTTGCTGAAGGACTTACTTCCAGAGGTATTTCTCTGGCAGCTTACATTAGTTAGTACAAGTTCCTACTGAGGATAGCCGCTTGGTTGCCGAAACATGTACTTAGGTGGTATAAGGGGTTTTTCCAAAACCACCATCTCCAATCAGTTCTATTACAATTAGTTTTATAGTAAACATCAGTTTTACTCAAATGGGTTCATTATTATACCATATTTTGACTGTAAGTTTCCACTCAACTACTTGTATAGCAACTACGTTTTGTGGTTTGCTATTCAGTACAGTAAGATTAGACATTTTCAAATAATAGAGATTTTACAAGGAGCACTTATAAACTGTAATAAAATATTATATTGTATTAAATGACTACAATAAGGGTTGATGAACCAGGTTTCATCATATGTACACTTATACGTCATCTGATAAACAGATGCCATCAACGTGTCCCAGATTCAGTACGCTACCATGAGTATCTTTCGTATTATTACATATAGAGATTTGTTTAAATAGACAAAGTTGTGCAGTTTTGAGTGCCGATTCAGATCCCGTTGGGAAAATTCCAAACAGTTTAGAACTTATTGAAAAAGAAAACTGAAAATCGCTATTTTCTTTACATTCAATTCTCTTCGTAATTATAATAAATACAAAATAGGCACACAATATGGAGCATAAATAAAAGCCAAGGGGCGCTGTTGCTCTGTTATTACAACGATCATTTAAATATTAATAACTTATCTGGCATTGTATGTAGGAGCGCTTTCTTGTTTGTACCATATTTGAACATTTTGTGCCAAATATAAATCATCTAATATATTCTGTAGAAAAGCATTTGAAGATGTACAAAGAAGATGATGTCCAAAAAGATCTTCCAGCGATGGAGGGTTGGATATCAATACACGAAGCTTCAAAAGGTTTGAATATTCCTCGTTCAACACTTCAATTTAGACTATTCAATTAATTTTTAAAAGTAACACATGGCCAGAGTCAGAAGAGGAATCGGTGTTACTGCGGTGGATAATTGAAAAGGATTCCCGGGAAGTAAAAAAGAAGCGGAAGCTTCTTTCTTAATTTTTGGATGAAAAATCGCGCTCTAATGACTTTTATTGCAATTACCCTGGTAAAGGGTGGTATATGGCGTATCTAAGCCGGCATGAGGGCATTGCCATTAGAAAATCAGTCGTCAAGGGTTAGCGAAACCAACATAATAGCATGGTTTCAGCAGATAAACTCCTATTTGAAAGAAGAACGGTTCGATGAAATACTTGGTGATCCAAACAGAATTATCAATGGAAATGAAACTAATTTTCAGTTATGCTACCATAAAACGGGTTTAGCCCCGAAGAGTGCAAAACACTTAAATGCAGTTGATTCTGATCCCGATGAAACGAGAAATTTTTTATGAGTATGGTGGTAATATTCTTCTCCCGTATTTACTGAAAGAGAAAATAAGGTTTCCTGCAATTCTGTTATTGACGGTCACAAAACGCACTTGGACCAGAACTTGTGAACTCTGTTCCAATCTTCAAATAATATTAATCGCTTTCTACCCCAATGCCACATGTATACTACCGATGTTTCTACATTTAAGCCGCTTAAAGATGGGTGGTGAAGGGTGTGATTAAATGGCGAAGAAATCATACCAATGAAGAATTTACGAAATCTAGATTTGCCCCTCTGCTTGATTGTGTAATTAAAACTTCAGTGACAGCAAGCACAATAATTAATGGCTTCAAAACCACTAGGTTGAATCCTTGGAATCCAGACGCTATTGATTGTAGGAGGAAAAGTATCACACCAGGTGAAGAAAAACTGGAAGAATCATTGGAAATGTTGGTTTCAACTTTTACTAAATGTAGAGCTGTAGATGGGGAAGCAAAACTAAAACAACTCAAACAATTGCAACCATGAATAAGATATCACAATAATGACGATTTCGTCATTCTATATAAACTTTGGCTCACATTTCAAGAAACAGCTGTTAATTTTGCAAGAAAATGTTGGTGAAAATAGCAATAATATTACAGAACTGGACCACCCCTTATTAAACCAGGCAGTGAAAGATAATGATGGTGAAACTTTGGATTACGCTACAGATAATCAGGATATGGAATTAAATGGAAGTGTTAATCAAGAAGAAAATGTTCAAGAATGATCGTCTGAAGCTATTGTGATTGATTCGTTGAATCAAGTTTGATATCCTGAATATGCCCATTATTTTTAATAATAATATTAAAGATAAGACTGAAGAAACTGAAAAATACAAGTATGATGGATCATTTGTACTGGCCCGTAACACCAGAAAAGAAAAGCAGAATAATTGAGAAAACTCCATTTGTGGTAACGTCTAACAAATAGAAACAAGTACATGACAAGAACACATACTATAATTAAAAAAAATAGAACATAATGAACTCCAGATTGTAAATGATAACAACTTTTGCATTCAGCACTAAACCATATCCCAGAGACCTTCTTAATACTGTTTTAGAATCGGGGAACCTTATATCTTTGTCATATGACAATAGGAACAAATTGTAAGGAAATTTTAGACTCTTGCATGTATTACATAGATGTCAATATTACAATTTACTTTCGGCTTAGACCGCGTCGTCATTTGGGTACTACACCCAGCATTATCAGGTAAGGCCCGACCTGTAGCTTGTCTACCTTTACAAGCATTTGCTCTAGAAGCAACATTTGCTCGTAGGCCCTGCCAGCCTAAACAGCGCCCTGTGCTTATATTATTCAAACCTCGGGGCGGACAAGGATTTGATCTTGATGTATTTTGTTTGCCAGAACAATAATACTTAATCGGCTTGTGCCTGTTAGCTGTTTGTGAACCCATACAAACTAACGTTTCGCAACACATTGCAGCTTGCATCTTCAGAGTGAATAGAACATTGTGTTCTACTGTGTGTCTAGTGTTCTATGCACTCTGAAGATGCAAGCTGCAATGTCTTGCCAACGTCTTGCGAAACGTTAGTTTGTATGGGTTCACAAACAGCTAACAGGCATAAGCCGATTAAGTATTATTGTCCTGGCAAACAAAATACATCAAGATCAAATCCTTATCCGCCCCAAGGTTTGATTAATATAAGCACACGGCCCTGTTTAGGCAGGCAGGGCCTACGAACAAATATGGCTCAAACTTCTAGAGCAAATGCTTGTAGAGGCAGACAAGCTACAGGTCGGTCCTTATCTGATAATACTGGGTGTAGTTTCCAAATGACGACGCGGTCTAAGCCGAAAGTAAATTGTAATATTGACAGTTGGAGAAACCGCGAAAGCCTCAAAGAATATATATTACATAGATATCAGGAATATAGTACTAAATTCAAGGCCAAGCACATAACTTTAATCGTAAATTGAAATAATATAATATAGCACAAACCTAAACAGTTGGAAAAGTTAAACATAGTAAGGAATGTAAAGCTTTTGCTTGCAGGACCAAGCGAATATTTCCTTCATATTAAAATAGGAAAATATTGCTTACAACTTCTGTACGACTACTATATGTATTACGTATATGTCGTCAATACCATTCTATATTGACGGTAAATACTTTTAATCATAAATTTAAATAATGCAAAAGAAACCTCATAATTTAAAAGAGTAGGTGACGATAAAGCTCCAGGTGTAGAATGTAATAAGTTATGCATAAACAAAATTGAAAGATCTTTTAAAAGTATTTTAGAAACGCAAGAACCTACATCTCTGTCACATGACAACACCAACAATGTTTTGGTAAAATCGTAGACTATTACCTGTATGTATTATATATTCAACAAATTCAAATCTTAAGATGCAGACAATTTCCATGAGCAATCAAATAATTTTTAGTATTCGTCATAAAATAATATATAGTGTAGAACTAACCCTAAATTTAAAAAATAAAGCAGTACAAGGTTATTCTAAAAGCTTAGGATCTTATTCCTGTAACGAGACAATAGCAAATTTGCTTGGAGAATGTTCAAGCATACCATTATTAGAAGATCGCTAAATACATCTGATTTATTTTTATTTAAATCTTTAACAAAATGCATCCAATAACAGAATAGTATTGGAGACATAAACAGTATAAGGAAAATAGATAATAATTCAAATAAGTGTGAATTAATTAATAATTAGAGAATATTAAGAGGTGATCGTGGGTTAGAGACCAGGCACGTTAGACTTCTACGGTGAAGGTCTGGGGTTCAATTCCCAGTACCGTAACATTGGACTTTTAAGGCCGTCCTACTTCGCAAGGCAATGGCAAACCAGAGAGGTATCCAGCCTAGCAAATGTTTCTGTATTAGAAGTGTTTACAATTCTCGTGGTTCGGAACCCACGTTAAGCTGTAGGTCCTCTATGAATGTGTTACTTTAATACCTTTAACGCATGCATAGAAGAGAAGGTCGTCTAATATGAGATAATGCATTCAAAAAATGTATACTCATTACTATAAAACAGGTAATTTTTCCACATAAAAAATCAATTTAATTTAATCAGTATTAAGAAACTAATTTAAGACTGTTTTGCTAAGAACACTGTGTTCTGCGTTTTTTAACCCATACGAACTTATAGACTATCCCAGCGTTTGAAAACCCCTCATCTGTGCCCAAGGTTGGAAACTTCTTTTATTGCTGATAGAATTGATTTTCTAAAATTACTTTTCAGGCCGATTTCCTAACAGCATCTCAAACCATTTTAAAGATACTCGTATTACATAGAAGTTCTTCGCCTATGTTTACATGAACATACTATACCTCTGAAACGAAGTACATTTGTGTATGAGATAATTTAATTAAACGTACATTTTTTCTAATGTTTCGCCAGTTTTCGCTTGAAATTAAATCGAATACATGCAGGTATTCCCCGTTGGGATGAATTTGTTGTTTTCTCTTTCAGCATTTATCCTCTCCAGCAAAAGTAATTCAAAACAAATACTTAAGGGCTTCAGGAGGTTCCTGTTTGCTATAATAATAAAATTTGAAAGCAAACCGAAATATTTAGATATCTCGCCGTAACAACGTCTGCGTGGCAAATGCAAATATGTCGAGCGAACACCCACAAAAAATTATTTCCATAATCTGGTGCAGGCATCTATTGATGTTTTGCCAGAATTTCTCGGGAAAGCTGACTGCCGAGGCTTTCAGAAGTCCTGTTTGAAAATCGTTAGAATCTACCTTGGCAATTACGCCACATTAACAGCTGACCTATATATTTAAAACTTCGCAAATAAAATAATACCGTGTTGTTATATTACAGGTACAACCCTTTCAGAGCAATTAACGATCGATATGTTTGGTTTCTAAAAATAATGCCGGGTATAAAGTTATGAATACGCTTAGATGTGAACCTGGAACAAAAGCTTCAATTTTAAACAATTCACCAAATTTTAGGGTAGTTTATTGGAATATTCCGCAGTGAAGCAGATGTAAAGAAAGTTGAAACTACACTTCGCCTATTTACTCATTCATTCAACAGAATATAGAACAACCCAAAGCAAGATCACTTACGCTCATCTTCTTGTCCTTGAGTAGCATAGCTTATAAGTGTAGGTCCCTGTGTCTAGAACATAAGTCGATTTTAGCCTAAAAAAGCCCTAACCAGCTAAATACTTGTACATCCAAGGTCGTTACATTATTTACCTTCAATTTTTTTTAGAGTTATGAATGAGTAACGAAAAGAGAGAGTAATCCTGAGGGTCGAAAAAGCAAAATGGAATTCTAATGCGCGTTTCGCAAAGTTCTTCCGCGGAAACGACCAACTTGTCTAAAGTGCCATACTTTCACAAGCTTGAGCAGATAAATAGTTCTATTGATAAATCTGAAGCTGCTGAAAGTTTTTATTTTCGCTGTTTCGAAGTTTTGAGGTTAATTTAAAGTTTCCGTCTGATTTTTGGCACTGGCGACTGTTCAAGCTTAAAAGACAAATGGTGTTACACTTTTCGTATATTGTGACGTTAGCTGAGTGGATGAACAAGTTTCAATCATTTCTCCATCGTCAATCTAGCAAGTATCACGCCGTAAAAGCATTGGAATTAAAATTGCTTGGTTTCAACAAAAAGTAAACACGGTTTATCAGCGCGTAACGTCTCTAGAGGGGCCTCCTTAGTCCCCAGACCAGAACCCTGCAAGCATTTTTCTTAATTGAAGTAAACGTTAAGCAAAATGGAGATTACATTAAATATTTTAAGCATATTTTTAAGTGAAGATTTGAAATAAACTAATATATTAAGTAGTCTACTTATAGGATGTTTCATTTGTAGAGTTTAAAGCAGAAACTAAATACCCTAAAAGTCTTAAACCACGTGATTTTTTAATATTTACAAGAAAGTATTGTGAAATCGAATCGAAATCGAATGTTTCTGTAGATCACATTGAAAACAATCAGTTATTGAGATATTTTGTGGCACATTTTGAACAATTAAATAGCATGGAAGCCCGATGTGCTGTATTCCAACTTATTCGATTCAAACCTCGAAGAGCTTAGGGTTTCTTATTTACATAAGAATTACCAAAGCCCATAGACTACGTTTGATGCTTTGTGCTAACTTCTTTTAAAAATTAATATATTAGCAAATTTATCCGATTTAGTAAGCTGCCTGTATTAGTTTGAAGACGCTGATATCTTTGTTATAACGTATTTTCTGTCAGGTTATTAAAACGGTTTTAATGTTGAAATTGACTTGATAGTCAATACTTAATTCTTACAACAATAGAAGGCGGCCGTTGGTTGGTTAGAGGTTAGCGCGTTAGACTTCTACGCTGAAGATTCTGCGCTCTATTCCCAGTACCCTTGCAAGGCAATGGCAAACCAGCGAGATATTCTGCCTAGTAAATCTTATCTGCAATAGAAGTGTTTATACTTCCCGTGGTTCGAAACCCACGTTAAGCTGTAGGTCCTCTATATCTATGGCACACTAAACATGCAACACAGGCATAGGAAAGAAAATCGCTAGGTTGCGTAGGAGATAAAGCACTTGAAGAAGAAGAACAATAGAATATCAATGAATGCATTGTCGTAATTTATTTTAATTAATATACTTCCATAACCAAATCAGCAACTATCATAAATATACTATTAGACAGTACAAAGACTCTGTAAAAATGTTTACTTTGTAAATCAGTATGTGAGCATTCGCTTTCTGGGATAAACGCCGATAATGGCTTGGCATTCTATTTTTCATCATTGGAAGTTATATATATATATATATATTATATATACAGGGTGAATTTTAAATGGCGTATCATAGACATTCCATCTGATTCTGGATGGAAATGGAGCGATAAAGTCTTATACCAATTTGCTGTTAACTTCTAAATGAGGAGGATTAAGTTGGATTCCGGGTTCCTTATCGTGCGATATTTTTATGATGTGATGATTTTTAACTGCAGTTTAATCAACAAAAGGAATCGCCAATCTGTAATTGTAGTCATCACATCCTTGGTTTACCCACAACTTGCATCCGAAGTTTAAAGTTTCTGCAATGCTTAAATTTTCCAAAAATGTTACAACAACGGGCAATACAAATTGCACATTATAAAACAAACGTGAGGCTTGACGTAGTTTATTTATTTTAAGTAATTTGACTTTTAATGACATTTCTGGGATAATTTGCTGATCAAAAAGCCGTGTTTAATCTCTTTGCATTCATTATCTTAGTGCTACCTTCAGTTTAGTTTGATTTTTAGTTTATTTGTGTTTGATTTCCCAGATTAGTGTCATGAAGTACAGTTTAGTGGAGTATGCAGACTTGTATTTGATTTTAGGGGAATGTCGTAGCAATTTTAATGCCTCTGCTAATTTGTATACCGAACGGTATCTAAACAGAAGGCACCCACCACAGTAGCTGACAGATGCCGTCCTCATCGGGTATTGCTACCACTGGTTGAAGAAAATGTTATAAATGTAGTCGAAAATGAACCAGAACAAAGTACCCGATCCATTGCCAGAATGTTTGAAGTTAGCCAAAGGACAGTTCATCGCTTATTACGGAAAATTATTTTGCACCCTTATCATTATCAACGAGTACAGGGATTATTACCAGAAGACTATCAGCAAAGAGTCAGATTCTGCAGATGGTTACTTCGTGAGCAAGGAAGGGATCTTGATTTTATTGGACATATATTGTGGACTGATGAAGCTATGTGCACCAGAAATGGAACATTTAATATCCATAACATACACCAATAGACCTATGAAAACCCCCATGCACTGTACCAAATAAATCATCAAGTTCGGTTTAGTGTTAATGTGTGGAGTGGTATTATTGGTAATAGGCTTATAGGACCACACATTTTGCCTGATCGCCTATAAGCGATTTAAGAAAAAATATGTTGTTTTTTCAAATGGACGGGGCACCAGCACACTGGGGAATTCAAACACGAGAATCATTAAATCATGAATTTCCAGAACGATGGATTGGTCGTGGTAGTCCAACACCTTGGCCACCAAGAGCTCAGATTTAAGCTGTCTTGATTTTTTTCGTAGGGAACATTAAAAGCATTTGTGTATGCAGTGGAAATTGATACTCAAGAGCAACTTCAGCAACGAATAAATGAAGCAGTTGTAATGACTACACAAAACGATATGCTTCAAAATCTAGAAGGAAGCATAATACGTAGGTGTATAAAATGCAGAGAAGTTGGGGGTAGCCAGTTTGAGCAATTGTTGAAATTTACAAAATAAAAAACTTAAAACGTAGTCGATATTTCCTTAGTAGATATGTGCTGTTAATTCAAAACAAGCAGCACATTAAAATTAGAATATTACCATGAAAGAGGTCTAGCATGCCTATACACAATCTCCTTAGGTTCCACATTAAATCAAGAGCGTTTCTATGTGAATCACAGGCGACTTAAAGCACAGGTCAGTACGACTGATGTCGAGCTACGTTTACAAAACTTTTATTAATAATTCTTCTTTTTAATCTGTTATTTAAACTTTAAGCCTGTTTTTCTTCACGCGATTTAGGGGGATTCTTCTGAGGTTTTCCAGCTGTCGGCCCATCTTTTCGGTGGCCTTCCAAGTTGTCTTCTGCCCAGTGGTTTTAGATCCCTTGCTATTTTTATTAAACGAGTATCATTTGCCATTCCAACGTTCTCGTTCCATCCTTTTCTTCTCTCTATAATTCACTTTCCCATACCGGTTATCCTACATTCCTCTCTTACTTCATTATTTCTAACTCTATCTGCTCTTGTTTTACCTAGTATTGATACTCAATACATTCATTTCCGTTGTTCGAAGAAGTTGTTTCGTTTTATTGTGTCCGCGCGTGTCTCTGCTCCGTAAGTCAGTATAGGTCTCACAATCGTCTTGTACACTTTAGTCTTACTTTCGGTAGTCATGTGTTTATTTTTCCAAACTACATCTCTGAGGTTTCCGGCTACTCTAGCTCCTTTCATCGTCTGTTTCTTTACTTCGCCATTACTTGATACTGTTGTGCCAAGGTAATTA
The DNA here is from genome assembly GCA_014611495.1 of Limonius californicus. NCBI lineage: Eukaryota > Metazoa > Arthropoda > Insecta > Coleoptera > Elateridae > Limonius > Limonius californicus. The sequence continues at coordinate 12,470 of JABXWE010083243.1, forward strand.
AATTGCATTATCTGCTCAATCATATTTCTTTCGATTTCAAGTTTACACCGCAATGGACTTTTGGAGATTATTAGTGACTTGGTTTTGCGGATTAACACTACAATGTTGTATTTTTTGCTGTGGTGTTGAATGTGCGTAACAGGCGTTGTAGATCATTTTTACTATTGGCTATCAGAACGATGTCGTCAGCATAGCATACAAAGTTAATGTTCTTGTTGTCTAATCAATATCCTGGGAGAGATAGAATTTTCTGTTCCTCAGCATTTTCCATACACGTTTTTGGGCTCCGTATATGTCTCGTTCCATCTCTTTCGTAAAGTTCTCCCAGTAACTTTCTTTTATTTGCCTTATTTTTCTATTTGCCTCATTTCGTTCTTGTACGTATTTTTCCGTATCTTCCTCACTTCTGCTGTGCTTATAAAGTTTATACGCATCGTTTTTCCTTTTTGTGATATATTTTACTTCGTCATGGAACCATTAAAAATTCTTCAAAAACTAAACGTTTTCGAGCAAAACGCTTGTAGAATTATTTGATCAGTTTTTGATGCAGAATCGCACGATGTAAGTATTTTCCGCCATTTAACATTCACCCTGTATATATGGAAGTTAATTCAAATCTTGTTTTGTGACCCAACACACACAACTTCCCAATCTGGTTTGAAACCGTGGGATCTTAATGCCAAAAACATCTGTGGCATTTCTGTCGTTCGGATTTGATGTTAAACTCTAGATCCGCCTGTGTGTATATCTTAACGCCAAGGAGAAGCACGTAATAGAGAAGAGGCCAGTGGACCCTATTAAGAAGAAGAGGTTGTTGAAAAATATGTATAACTGCCAACTAATCCGGTAAAGGTTTATTATTATTTTTCACATACTGCAGATATCAGTGTGCTAATAGAAGATCGTCTTGTGTTTATAAAATACAGCAATACAGTTTAAACCTAATTTTGACAAATACATGTGAATGTGCGCTTTGTACACTTTTCTGTAGTCTTAATTTACCTGGTTTCCGGGAAATAAGATTTTAACCCTTGATATTTAGTCGATTTTAAACTAAATCTTATGTTATATCAATTGCATGGAATGGCTTAAATGTCCAAATTTATTTCCTCAACTCAAGCTAAAAAAATATTTATATCAGAATCTATGAGAAACTGTGTATCTCGATTGTGCAAACAAAATTCGTTTTACGTCCCAAATAGAAAACGATATTATCGCCGTTCTGTCTTGCGTGGCGTTCATCTGAAAGCTGAAAGCGATACTAGGTGAACCCCTTTCGAGAAAAATACTGCCGTAATTCTAGCTGTGGGGAGTGAAGGATTAATATGCGAGGCCAGTGTTGAAGTTTTGGCGTTCTTCCGAACATCATTAATTACACAAGCAACTCGACATCAAAAACTTTTTTCTTAATTACCTCTACACTCGAACCTCTGTGTACGAAACGGCTTTAATTATTAAATCCTTCGTCCTAAACACCATTAACTGCAACGGCTTAACTTCGCAGGATTAGATATTTAATTTTACACTTGGGCTCCACATGGGGTTTGAACCCTAATATGTTTAACATTTCAACAGTTTTTGTTAAAAATTTGGGTTCAAACCCGAGTTCACCCTATTTTAAAACCAGTCCGCATTGTTCAATTTGACGAATTTTTAAAAAGTTTGGACATGAAAACTCAACGCGTTTTCATATTCCACATTGTTGTCGCAGCTACGTTTTCATGAAGCATTCAGCATTTTGCGCTTAAAATGATTGACTTTTCGAGGTTTGAGGTAACCGAACGCAAGCTGCGGGTATTCAAATATATAATTAGGTTCCAAACTTTCATTTACGAGCCCAAGTAACGCCAACAATTCCCAGTTCAAAGCTGTGGCGCTCATGAATTATGAATTTTTAAAATACCACCTCTAAGTTTAACAAAGGAAATCTGCGTTTAGGATATATCGCCTTAAATGAATAACTCTTACATTTTAAATTGGCTACGATTAACCTTAATGGAATACAAAATTCAAATATGGAAAAGGCTATGGAATTTTATACATTTGTAGCTTTTGCAGAGTTAATGAATTTTAATTTTGTGGCTGATTACGAGAGCTCGTGAGGAATATTTAAAACGGAATGAGAATAGAACCAACTGGTTTTGCAGACACGTTTTATAATAATCATGAAATTGCGACGAATAGAAACTGAACTAATTCGTATTAAAGCACTTTAAATATTCAAGAAAGTGCGTTGAATAAGAACTCAACCGAAAAGTTCCATAAAACAGTTTCATATACTCAATAAAATACCCTGAGTGGAAATTAAACCCATTCGCCCTAAAGAAAGTTGGATTAAATAGGAATTTTAGATCCACTCCACGCATAAAACGCCTTTAAGTACTGTAAAAGTACTCGTCCAGAAAGTTAACCCAATCAAATTATAGAGGTAATTTCAAATACTCAACACAGTACATTAAATAGAATTTGAACCAGTTCTGTTGAAATAAATGCCTTCAAACATCAAAGAGAATTGCATTGAATGGGCAATAAACAGATTTGCCTTAAAATATCTTTATATATAGTTTGTTTCAAGTTATATCGATATTGCACCGCTGAAGGGTGCTTGGTAATCCCTGGTTAACATTTAAGAAAGTGGCAAATGCAGGTAAAATAACAGATCAGGTTTTAGGAATTTCAGCATTTTCAAATAGGTATCTAATTTATTTAAGTGTAGATATTTATTTACACTTTTTAATAATAATAAAATTACAACATAGTATTTGTACAATATCGTGGGAGCCGTACCAAGTTTCACTTAACTAACACACATAACTATTTTTTTGGCGATATGTTTTGATGCCTGGTTTCTTAATAACTTGACTCTAATATATCGTTTTATGTCTGAATCTTACAAGGACATATCCAGAAGGGGGCAAGCGGGGCAAAAAGGAGTGAATATTTTTTTAAATATCACAGGAAAAATATAAACAACAAATTTCTGAAAAATTGATTAATAGGTTGCTTGTTGGTATGTTAACAGTTTGAAAGAAACTAGTTACGAAATAGAGACCCTTGCGCCATCTGTAAAAGTCATAAGAACTACAACTTGTACGTGTATTATACAATTCCTAGCAATGGA
>JABXWE010083244.1:0-10377 GCA_014611495.1 Limonius californicus
CTATGTTATTCATGATTACTATTTATAATAACTTTCTAAGCTAAGTGTTCTCTGACTGCAATACGTTCCATCCTTATTTAGTTAAGTAGTTTATGGTAAGTTATAGAAATTATTTTGAAGTTTCGTTGTAAAAAAGAAACATTTCTATACTTATAGTCATATGTTAGCATTCCTGTATCAAAGCTAAAAAATACGTAATTGTGATAATAATACATTTTTATATCTCTATATTTTTATAATTGTGTGTTTTTGAAACGTAACAAAAAATTATTGTTAAGCAGTCTCAATTATTACCAGCGTTAGAACCCACATCTTTTAAGTTACGCCACTGATTTGTACAAATTGACAGCTTATTACAAATCACTCTTGCATAAATTACCTTACCCTAATTCTAGCGATGGCCACTATTTGTCGATAATTATGATGATTTAGTATTTTTATGGATTTAAAGTTGTTTTTGTAGTAATATCGAGGCGCATTTTCTAGCAAGTTTTTTCAACTGTATCAAAAACCAGCAATATCTGCTTTTAAATGAGTTTAATGAAGAAATGATCTGGATCGCGATATAAATTAATTATTTCGCATTTAAAATGAAATTAAAAATGAAAAATAATAACATTATTGTCATAAATACCAGGGCGCCTGCCGTTTCTCGACTATTTTAAAATTGTTTTAAACAGAAAGTATGTATAACTACTTAATGAACATTATTTTCGATCCAGATGATGTACCTTCGTCGCGCGTCGTTGCTGATATGATGAATCGCAATAGACCGCCTTCCAGGAATACAGCTGTATAATATATAACTCGATTTTCTTCATTTGAACGAAATCTGACCTGCGCTGATACAAAAAAGCTGGCAGCATTCATCCAGTTTGTAACTATTCTTCTAAGTCGTCGGACCAACGCGTCGGTAGACGGCCTCTACTTCGGAATGCATCCAGCCTGAGCCTCCATTCCTGAAGTCTTTTGGTCCACCTAATATATTTTCTTGTAGCCACATGGTCCACCCGGTTCCATTTCAAGCAAGCTATTCTCGCTGCCGCGTCTGGCACTCCAGTTTTCTTGCGTGTAGTTGCGATTGGCACCCTATCTCTAAGAGATAGGCCTAAGATAACTCTTTCGATGCTTCTCTGTGCTACTCCAATTTTCTTCACGGAGTTTTTGGTCAGGGTTAAAGTTTGAGTACCGTAAGTCAACACCAACCAAATGCATTGTTCATATACCTTTACTTTCAAACTGACAGGAATAACGTACTAGGAGACATATCTTAGCTTGCCAAAGGCAGCTTAGGACAAACATATTCTCCTGTTAATCTCGTTCGTTTGAATATCTCTACCAATGCGGATCTCGTGCCCCAGATATTTGTATGAGCTCATCTGTTGTGTACGCTCACCGTCAATACATATACCCTCCCTTACTACGAGATTGGTTATAAATTGGGTCCTTTCTTTGTTTACTTTTAGTTCCACTCCAGCTGATGCTGCATTTAAGCTCTCAAGCATGTTTGCTATTATTATGATGTCGTCAGCGAATCTAAGGTTCTTTATCTTTCCCCATCGATGTTTACACCATTGTCGCCGAATTCAACTTTTTTAAACATATGATCTAACAATGATTAACAATTTAGGTGAAATGACATCGCTTTGCCGCACTCCTCTTTCAATTTTAAAATTATTTGTACATCATGCTCCAACTTGGATGCTATTCGGTTGTCGCCAGGTGATTTGCGGTTTTTCATGTATTTCAGTGCTATTCTTATTTCATCTATGGTAATGGCCTGTAGATCTTCCGATCCCTGGTTTCATAATCTTGCATCGAATATGTGCCTACGTCGAATTATTATTATTATTATTATTATGAAGCAACATCAATGCAAGGATGGCATCGACTGACTTTTACGCGGGGGATTGGACACTAATTATACTTTCCCCTTCGCATGTGGGACTGAGGGATACCCCCTCCCGCGACTCCTGTGTATAACAGAGAGACTGGCTAGACGTAGTCCAATAGCCTGGATCCCTCTGGAGGATTGGCGCACCTGAAAATATGTAAAATTGTAGTAATTAATTTATGATTACGAGTGGCTGACAGCAGACAGACGAGCTTACGTACCCTGTGCGAATCCCAATTTAGGAATAGGAATCTGGAATACTCCCGGCGAGTACAACTGCCCAATATTTATTGACAGATCAGTAAATCTGTGTATTTTTATCTGTTACATGTCACCTACCTGTCGTCGCCAGTGAGTTCTGATCGCAGCATCCGATGTGTTTGTTTACCCAGGCATTGCGTAAAAGAAATGTGGAAGTGCTGCAAGTGTAACGCCTCCCCCCCCCGTAAGGTCAACCGTAACATTAGGCTAAATGACAACAAGAACACAGCTGTTTAATAAACGTGACAGCTTTGTCTGAATATTTGATGTCTAAAATAATCAGCAAATGAACAAATTATTAAAGTATATTGGATGTACCATTGTGCTTCTATAGCTGGTTGTTTGCTTAAAAAATACTACGTGCCTTTTTTCTTATTCAATTACAAGTTTGTAGTATCTTAGGGTACGGAGGCATAAATCCTGCGGAACTCTTCAGAGAAACTTTGTAAATCATGGGGGAGGTTAAATACTTGGGTGTGATTCTAGACGCCAAGTTGACCTGCAACCAACATTTGCAAAGAACCACTAACAAGGCAAAAACAACCTTGATGATAGCAAGAAGAGCCTTTAAATTTAAATTATTAATTAAAACCAAAAATGGTCTATTGGATTTATACAACGGTGATAAGACCGACAATAACCTATGGTTCACTAGTATAGTGACCCAAGGTAAATCAAAGACAAACAATAAACCCGCTTCTTAGTGTTCAAAGACTGGCTTGTCTCTGTATAACTGGAGCATTCAGAAACACTCCGATAGCAGCACTAGAAGCTGTCCTGCAATTTCCTCCTCTAGATATAATAATCAAGGGCGAGGCACGCATGGGAGCATCGCCTAAACTGCACGGGTAATTGGAGAAGTACCCAACACACACGGGGACACTCCAAAATAATAAATATAGTATCTGACGCAAAATTAACAATGGGAACGGACTACATGTTAACAAAATATTCTTTTCACAAACCCTTCGAAGTACGGATAAACCGTGAAAAATGGGATCAAGGGGAACACTGGACTTGCATAAACGCATAGTATGGTATACAGACGGTTCACGCACGAGCAACGGAACCGGAGCTGGTGTATACGGCAGAAAACCAAGATAGGGGCCAAACTGCCACAATATTCCAGGTTGAAACATATGCAATTCTAGCAGCAATAGAAGAGAACATAAGAAGGGGCTATACAAACAAAACCATCCTTATTATCTCTGATAGTCAGGCAGCTTTGAAAGCACCGAATTCAAACCAAATTAAGTCAAAACTTGTCTGGAACTACCTTCGTAGTCTCCTAACACTGCTAAACTCTAACAAGCAACTATCAAAACTAGGATTTGAAACACCGTTCACATGGCCTGAACCTGTTGTCGGTCTAACCAAGCGGACAGTGAGAGGAGCAGTTAAAGAATGGATCGTAACCAAACATTCGGAACACTGGAGACTCTCACCTCGACAAAGACAAAACAAAGTTACGATGGGTAACCACCCAATACAGTGCTACAACTCAGGAGGACTCAAATTGGAGTAGTGAGAGAACTTCTAACGGCACACTGGCACTTCAGACAACACATCTACAACTTAGGGCTATTTAACGAAGATCCTATATGCAGGTTGTATGGCGAGGAAGAGGAAACAGCCTATAAACAATCTACATCTACATCTTAGGATAGAATTCGTTGTTGGTTCTATATTGTAGCAGCTCTAAAGCAACCTCCATACTCACAAATCTTAAATCACCTGATGATGTTTACATTATATTGTTTGTCGTTACTAGTAGATTACAGTTCTTCTAGATAATTTTATGTACTGAAAACTACTGACGGTTTTTATTACGAAATACATAATCACACTCATACCAAAAATTACAACCGGCATTGTTCTTGTTATCAGGTAAACTTCATACTGATTATTTTGGCTGTTTGTGTATTTTAAGGTATATGTATAATTTCTTACTAAAATCTTCTTTAGGGTCTTATTATTAATTTTACGTCTTACACTGTGTTTACGATTCGTATGCTGTGATACAATAATAGATCTATAAAATAATAAAAAGTGTATCTCTTGATCCGTAAAACCTAAAAAATCTTAAAGTAGACACCAGTGAAATGTAAATGTAAATATTAAATTTATTTTGGTATGTTGTGATTAAAACGGAACAAATTAATAGTGGAAAGCATTTTCATTAATTGTGTTGTTTCTCCAATAGTCTTCTTGAACATAGTAACTATAATAACACTTAATAACATGTGAAAAGTGATAATCTAATAGTGCGAAAACTGTTGTCTTGTTAAATAAAATACCAAGAATGTAGATTTTATGACCACTTTCAGCATACAAAGGAAAATTTTACAAAACTGTAAGTACTACAAAACAGTATAAACGATAGGAATTTCCCAGTAAACAGCGTTAAAGTATATAAAGTCAATTTAAAAACTAATGTATGTCAATATTATCATTTTTAATCATTCTGCCTTCTCTAAAATGTTAATCTAGTCCGAGAAATTCTACATATAAAACATATAAAAGTGATTGTTAACAGGTACAACACCAGATGCCGTAGCTCCTTCGTAATATTCAAAAATTATAAACTGAATTGTAGGAAATAATGGAGAAAGACAACAAAGCTAAAAGAAAACCAAATCCTCGACAGCAAGCTAATATTCTATCAATTCTAACATACGCGTAAGTTCATATCTAATAAAACTGCTTTCAACTAAGTTTATTTACTTATAGATACACTTTTACAACGTTTCTCAAAGGATTTCGAAGAGATCTTCAGGAAGAGGATATAACAGATCACTTGGAAGTTCATGCTTCGAAACGTTTAGGAGATCTATTAGAAAAATCTTGGAAAAAGGAACTGACTCTGGGCAGCCATATTTCGTTATGGAGAGCTGTTGGAAGAATCTTTTGGTTGGACTTTGTCCTTCTTGGTGTGGGTCTACTCTTCATCGAGCTAGTTTTAAAGTAAGAGAAAATTATTATTGTTGCAGATAGTATTTCAAACTGTTAATTTTCAGACTTTCACAGCCTATTGCTTTATCCCAGTTAATAACATACTACAGTGAAGACCAACCTAAGATCTCCAAAATGGAAGCATATTTATACTCTGGAATAATAGTTGGAGCGTCCCTTTTCAACGTTATTGCTACACATATGTACATGTTGGGTTTAAAGCACTTTGGCATGAAGTTGAGGGTCGCATTCTGTTCATTAATTTACAGAAAATCTCTTCGTCTAAGCAAATCAGTCTTAGGGGGAGCAACCACTGGACAGATGGTAAATTTGTTATCCAACGATGTTAATAGATGTGATAAAGCAATCCACCACGCCCACCATCTATGGGTTGCCCCTTTGGAAACTGTTGTTACAATTTTTCTCTTGTACAATATTCTGGGATTCACATCCATTATTGGAATATTTCTCATGGTACTATTTATACCGTTCCAAAGTAAATATGACTTCAAGTAAAAAAAATGTTATATTTAACCAATGATTTATTTCAGTGTACTTAGGTAAGAGCATTTCAGTGTTTCGTTTGAAAACTGCTCTTAAAACAGATGAGAGGATACGGTTAATGAACGAAATCATCTCTGGTATACAGGTGATTAAAATGTTTACTTGGGAAAAACCTTTCACAAAATTAGTGGAGATAGCTCGGAAGTGAGTCACCAACTTAATTTTTCATTAAATAATTTAAGCAAAGCTCTAAATTTATTTTGTTAAACTTGTTTCTGTTGCTACTATTATCACAATCTTTTACTTCTGACATAGAGCAATAATATCTTTATTGCTCTATGCTTCTGATTAGTGGTTCTATTTTTTAACTTGTTCCTTCAAACACTCGCCTCCTTAAGAATACTCCATGTTTGTCTGTTCCATATTATTGGTTGCCATTGAGAGCCTATGTTATTGTGGTTTTTTGATTTCCTGTATAGTATCTTAGGGTAGCCATTCCAACCACTTTACAACCCATAAACTTTTTCCAGTTATGTAATTAATCCATTCACATTTCAATCTCGTCTTCTTCTTGTGACATATTTAATTCTAAATTTTTGTCTTAGCTAATTTTTCCAATTTTTATGGTGACAACGCTATTTTCTGTTCCGTTGTCCTTTTAGCAGCTGCCATTCTTTTACTGTATCTTTTGTAACTAGCTAATTCCCTGGGTATCCATTTGCAATTAGGCAAATTAATGGAACTCCTTATATTATGGCAGCACTAGACGAATACCAAGACTCTGCACACACCCACACGTACACCATACAGCAGGCAGGTCAAGCACGCTTACGCGCCAACACGGCAACCCGCAAACTCGGGCTCTGTAGTGCAACAGCATTAACAAGTTTAGCTTTGCCTCACACCACCTCTACTTAAAGGGATGAGCCTAGAAAGCCTGTAAAATCTGTAATAATAAAAATATCCATTATCCAGTTGGACTTCTCGAGGCCTGCCCATACACATTTTGTTCTTCTTTCTATTTCATTGCGCTAGTTTTCTTATCGCACGTGTATTTCTTTTCCTAAATAGACACCGTTATCTAAGTAATCTATTATTATATTCCGTATAATTCACTGTACAACAGTTAAAATGTATCTGATATTAAAGTAGCTATTTATAACTAATTTGGTCATGCTGATTACGAATATGAATTTAAAAATAGCGAGTTAGCTTCAGTTTTCAACACCCATAAAATTACCCAGAATTAATTGTACTATCTAGTGAGAAATCTGATATTGCCAAAAGCAGAGCTGTTGGGGTCCACACTGCAGCAACGGAACATGAAATGTTCTAGAAGAGAATGTGTATGTGTTATGTGTTCGGCAGAAAGATCTGCTTCTACTTTTCAGAATTACAGATACCTTCTCTATGTTTGCGTTGATATAGTGGGTCCGATGGTAACACTACAAATCGACTGCAAATGCGACAATTGAAAACTGATTCGTCCAAATTGAGCTTAAAAGCGGTACTGCTCCGTAATGGCAACCGTTTTAATATCTGTTCCACTCGGATATGCAGTCCACTTGAAAGACAAGTTTACGTGACAGAGTTGTGACGGCCCGAAGGTCATTCAAATATTGATGAGTCTGCAAGAGAGATAAACAAAGTTTGACTCTTTCCTCTGTCTCTGGGTTGGTCATCCCAAGGTTTCCCATCACCTATGACAAGTTTACGTGACAGAGTTGTAACGGCCCGAAGGTCATTCCCATCTGGATGGGTCTGCAACAGAGATAAACAAAGTCTGACTGTTTCCTCTGTCTCTGGGTCGGTAATGCCAAGGTTTCCCCCAAAAAAAAGATGGGTCTCTACGACAATGATTTGAACCAGGGAAGATGTATTTAACGAACCACTTATAGTATCCAGCAAGATTTTGTTACCTCCTCTGCACATTAAATGTCTACTAATGAAAGATTATGTAAGAAGCCATGGATCAAAATAGGACAGGATTTTTGTACTTTTTTGATAAACGTCTAAAACATGTGCGGCTCATATCGGGAAAGATTATCCATAGATATGTTAGCTTTTCCGAAATAACAGGTCTGATGATATCTTCGCATAAAATATGAAATTATCTTGGAATACTTTGCAGAAAGTGGCTGTAAACTTTCTGGGCACAATATGGCAGACAATTACCAGTCGAATCCCTCTTATAGCGCTGCGAGAAACTAGCGTGCATCATCTCATTGATATTACTCTTTTTGCACTCTCATCTAGATTTTTTCCTGTCTAAGTAGTATGATGTCATTGCCGAACACGGAAAACAGTTTCATCAGGGTATTTCTAGTCTCGAAAAAAGATACCAAGGGAAATGGAACGCAGCAATGCCAGACAAACCGGTGTCGCAGTGAATAATTTTCTTCATGAGACTATCATAGAGTATGTATAAACAAATGTGTGAAACCTGTTTCATAGATATTTGAAAAACTAAAGCTAATCTTGTGTTTTAACGCCCGTATTCATATACAGAAGCCCAAACAACGTGAAGGTAACTTGGTTTAATCGCAAATACACACAAACTGTCCAAATTTATGGTCTAGAATAATTCTCATTAATCTCTGTCTTTAGTTGTCTTGATTATTATTTTCATAAAGTTTACTGCTAAGCTTATTCTAAAGCGGCTTTTACATCATTAATCACCGCTTGCAGGTTCCCAAAGTTGTCAGATGTAAGTACTATGGTGCTAGGACTTATCAGATGGTCCTAACACCTAATAACGTATAAATAAAATACGCAATTGGAGAGATCAATTTATTAACGTTTTGCTTTTGATAAAAATAATCGGTAACTATTTACATATAAAAACATAACAACGGAAACATAACAACCCCAGACGACCCGACCCGCACAACATTTACCCCCCCCTCTCTCTCAAAAAAAGAAAAAAAAAACGCGCATGTAAAAGGGAAAACTTCCACAATCACGTGTTCGAAACAAAATTTTGACCCACATTATAGAGGTAATCAAAAATTTGGAACGATTGTGGTAGTTAAAAAACCCTTTATGCGAAAAAAAAGAACTATTTTCAAAAAATTCTTAAAAACTAACAAAGCCAAGATTAATTAATACAAACTTAAAGGAATACAATAATGAATAATAATATAACAAATTCTTAACCTAGTTAAAACTAAACTGGAAACCAAAACACAGGAACGGCGAGATGTGTAAGCGTCTGCAAACAGAAAAAGAAACAAAAAGGTGTATATATAACAAAAGGGAAATAACGTGTACGAACACTACAAAAGATGTGTGTAAGTGTTATGACGAATCACGCAAAAAATATGCTGGTTTAAGTCGATCAATGGACACCTTACCTTCCCTTCCATAATTTTCAAGAATAAAATATCGCTGAAAACGCTGCAATACGCGAAACGGACCTAAATAAGATTGTTTTAATCCCAATGTATGCGAATCATTACGAACAAAAACATGTGATATCGAAAAAAGATCTTTTGGAATGTACGAAGAAACATTATACGATTTAGTAAAAAAAAATTTTGCGTGAGACATCCGCTTACGAAGCTGCATAACAAAACTAGACGTATTGGAAACCGCAGAAGAATCCGAAGGCTCAAAAAAATCACCCGGTAACCGAAGCGGAGTGCCATATAAAATGTCTGAGGAAGAAACACCAACCTCCTCTTTAACAGCAGAACGCAACCCTAAAGAACCAATGGTCCAATCACGTCGGGGTCACCAAATATGGTGCTAGGACTTATCAGATGGTCCTAACACCTAATAACGTATAAATAAAATACACAATTGGAGAGATCAATTTATTAACGTTTTGCTTTTGATAAAAATAATCGGTAACTATTTACTACTATTTATTATAAAAACATAACAACGGAAACATAACAACCCCAGACGACCCGACCCGCACAACAGTACAATATCATCTATGTATATCAAATGCCTTTTGTTGTTCCTCATTGACTTTGACTTCTTCTAACAAAGTTTTCTAATGACAGCGTGCGTAATTAAGATGATAAAGTTTTGATATTTACTTGTTAAGTATCTTCAATTACTCCTATAGTTCACTTTCATTGAACCTATACACTAGGATGCTACATATTGGTGTATTCGTTCCATACGTTTCGTTCTATTTGTTAGTAAGCTGGACTAGTATGTGCATGTAATTTTTATTGTTATGTCTTGATCTAAGTACCCGTTTAAATGGGATTTTTTATTTTAGATTAGAAATTCGTTATATACGTGGCACATGCTACATAAGAGGAATCCTTCTATCCTTTACAATATTTACCGCAACTTTTGCAACCTTCTTAACTATTTTGACCTATGTACTACTTGGAAATACCCCACAAGCAGAGTATGTCTTTGTGGTTACCGCATTTTATAACAACTTGAGGCAAACGTTAACAAAGCAATTTCCGAGGGGTATAACAGAAATAGCGGAAATCAAAGTTACTTTCTCACGAATACAGAAATTTCTTATGTATGATGAAGTTACAACAGAGACAGTTAAAGGATCTTATATCAACAGTAGTTACAAAATAGAACAAAACGATTTTTCAGATAAACTCACACAACCCTCAGACGCTTTAGACAATATCAATAAGAAGGTGGATATACGAAACGTTTCGGCAAAGTGGATTTCAACATATTTTGATAACACTTTAGATAAAATTAATTTTGTGGCTGAAACGAAAGAATTGGTTGCAATAATAGGGCCTGTTGGCAGTGGGAAAAGTAGTTTATTACACATT
>JABXWE010083293.1:0-10231 GCA_014611495.1 Limonius californicus
TATATATATATATATATATATATATATATATATATATATAATATAATATAGTCGTCTTACTATCATACAAGTTATTGCAATTAATAACAGGATGAAGGTAGTGTTCCAAAGTTCTCTCCGGCATAGCTGGTTGCATAACTTACTATTACACGAAACCAACTGTATTACATATTTTATTTGGAGCTGAAATACATGCACTTAGGATCCAGTTAAATCTGATTGTAACCACTTAAGCTAATAATTCCCCTGTACCGTAAACAATATAGTTGTCTTTGTTTCAGATCAAAGGAAGGGCGAACGGCCCGATGATGACGATGGACGTGTCAAAAGACGGGTCAACAAAGCCGGCTTCGTCTGGTGGCCCCCAAGAATGTGCAGGGTGTTGTAAGACCATAACGGAACGGTACCTCCTGAAAGCACTTGACCTATTCTGGCATGAGGATTGCTTGAAATGTGGCTGTTGCGATTGTAGACTAGGGGAAGTTGGTTCCACCCTTTATACAAAAGCTAACTTGATTTTATGCAAGAGGGACTATTTGAGATTATTTGGTAATACTGGTTATTGCGCCGCTTGTAGTAAAGTTATCCCTGCATTCGAGATGGTCATGCGGGCTAGGAGTAATGTTTATCATTTGGAATGTTTTGCCTGTCAACAGTGTAATCATAGGTAAGTAAACTGTTTTCGTATTACTCTGCACTTTAGTTAAGGTATTTAAAGAAACTTTGTTGGAAGGTATTAATTAGGATGTGTTGAATGCAACATTGACACACTTGCTGTAATGAAGGGCGAAGACAATTTTTTGGCGTTTAAAGGCTTTTTCGTATTTATTATATTAGGAAATTTAATAATTTGTTGCTAGACTGAAGCATTGACAAGCAAAACAGAATCTCTTTAACCAGAGATGTTACAGGATATTATAATTCATGTCCAGTAGATGTAATGAAGTAACAACATTAACTTGTAATGACAACAATAACTATTTATTGTCCGGTAGGTGTCTCTAATTATAGTCCTTTAGCAACAACATCTACATCTAATGCAAATACTTTTAAAATACTGTTGGTGGAATCGTATCCTACCAGTTCTGTCCTGAAAATTGATAAAGCAACAACAAAAACTGAAAGTCAAAGCAGCAGCGCCTTTTCCGGAAATTATATCGATATTGCTGCTATTTTAAATGGTCAAATTGTGACGGTACTTTGCTATATCTACTGGCATTGATTCTATTATTCGTAATCGTAAACAATGACTGTAATTTTTGGTGGCAATAAAATAATTGTGTTGTTACGAACAGTATGGAAAGCTTATGAACTGCCTTAATAAGCTAGACCCTATTAAAATTGTTTGTTCATGTGTTGAGCCAGAATATTTGCGGAAGAATTGATGGAAAATAACTAAAAATAGGTAAAATTGCATGATTGATATTTTACCCAAAATGTATATTTGTATTTTGAGTACAATTGTTTTAATTCAAATAATCAAATAAATTATAATGTAATTCCGGCAATATTCCCTTGTAATATAAGCACCAGCATTTGGTCTCGTGACGTCAAACTTCAACTTGGTCTACAACAGAAAATACGAATGCGTTAGCAAACGCGCGTTGCTCTCGTCTGGTGTGTAGAATGGAATGGTTTAGGGTTAAGTTTACGATTTGTTTGTATACCAAACTGTACAAAGGTCACATGCTGCAAGAGCTTACTGTACATTTGACATAACCTATATACAGGGCGTTTGAAGAATAAGGCAATATAAGGGAATACGTTGGGGAATATACTACACATACCAGGACAAGAACACAAATACCAATATACCTTTGGAAAAGAACAGTTTGGGATTTAAACGCTCTTTTGTTTGAAAAAATTGTTTATATTAGTAATTAAAAATTACATGTTAGATATTTAAAATACTCTCCTCGAACTTGTGTGCAACACGGAAGACTCTTATCATCGATTGTCGAACACCTTCGTCAATTTCCGGAATATCACGTATTACATTACAGCCGTCCATAATTCGTTGGCGCAGAGCATTTATGTCATTAACGGGGTTGAAACCAGGTTCTTTCATATCATCGTTGGCCATCCAGTCCTTTGTGGACAATTGTCTCCTAAGAATCTTCTTCCATTCATTTCTGTCTCCAGCTCTCGTCTTCCACTGGCGTATTCCGAGTACTCGTAGATCCTTATCTATCAAGGTATCTCATTTTTGGTCGGCCTACGCCTCTTCTGCCCTCAGGTCTGCCTTCTAGAGTTTTTCGTATTGGATCCTCCACGCTCATCCTCTGACAGTGACCGATCGATCGCAATTTTCCAATGCTTACTGTCTTTATTATTACCAGTTCGTCGTATATTTGGTTCAAGTTCAAAGTTGTAGCGTCTGCGCCACATTCCATTTTCGTTTACTGCCCCATATATGCTTTTTAGGATCTTGCGTTCGAAGCATTGTAGTGCGGTTTCATCTCGTTTGGCAATTATTCATGATCTGAACGATACATCAGTACTGGTTTTATTAACGTATTATGAATTTTTATTTTTGTGTGTTTGGAGATATTGTTGGACCTAAGATGTTTCAGTAATACATAATAACATTTATTCACTTGGTGTATTCTTCTTTGAATCTCTGCACTGTTGCTATACTTTGTATTAATTTGTGACCCTAGGTAGACGAATTCCTTCACTGCCTCAAAGTTATACTAGCTGAAGAAGAGGCCGATGCCCAGTAGAGGGACGAAAAAGGCTGTCAATGCCGATGATGATGATGATAGAAGGTTTTGGCGGACTATTGGGCGCTGTCCTTTACATGCCACAACCATATATTTGCTTTTTTGCTCGTTGATTTGTAGGCCCATTTATTTTGCAGCTCCTTCGCGATTTACAAAAGCTTCTTTGGCAGGCTCTTTAAATGACCCCAAATATAAAAATCCAGCATATTCAAATCAGGCGAACGTAGAGGCCACGCAGTTGAACTGGCTCTACCTATCCAACGCTCACCAAAATTAGTTAAGGAACTGTCTTACTACAAGACTAAACTGTGGAAGCGCCCCATCGTGCATGAACCTCATGCGTTGCTGTTTGGTTAGTGGAACATTCACCAATAAATTTGGTAAATCATTGTCTAAAAATTATTGGTAAAGGTTTCTCTTTAATTTGTTAGCCAAAAAGTCCAACGTTAATACTGAACTGCTGTGAGTGTCTACTTTGTATACAGCCATGAGGAGTTTCTTCCGCCTATATATAGTTGTTTGGAAGTTGATTATGCCGTTTGTGTTAAAACTGGCTTCATCCGCAAATAGTACAGAATTATTCAAATTAGGTCACATCGCATTTTTCTGTGCAAACTAATAGAAAAACCATGCCTTGGCATATAATCATTCGAAGGCAGATCTTGCACGCGTTGAAGATGGTAAGGATGTAGAAGTTGGTTTTTCAGGGTAACCCATCTTGATGACTACAAAATTTCTAGTTCCTTCTCTCGTGGTTATAAAAGGATGTTCAGCGACATGACCCTAAATTTCTTCCTCAACATGAAGTGTTAAAGTTGTTCTAGGCTTACCTCTATTTACAGTGTCCACCACGAATGTTCCTCTCTCTAGAAGACGACGGACGAAAAGTTTTCTGTTTGGTCAATGAACATCAAATGTAAACTTCTAAAATAAATATTTAATAATAGGGATCCATGACAATTTTCCACAGCTGTTAATTGAGAAGTAAAACTAAAGCGAAACTGTCTAATAATAAATATGAAATTTTGATTGCTCTGACTTCTAGTGATATTAGCAGAATGTTTGGTTGGTATTTTAAAATACTTTTAAGTGTCATAACTCCTATATTTTATATAGCAAAAATGATAACAAGAAGTGTAAAAAAATATAATATTTATATTGCTTCAAATAACATGGATTAAATTGTATCACTAACTGGGACACCTATATAGTTGAAAGTTAATAATATTTAATTAGTCGGTGTTTAAATGTATCTTACCATTACTGTATAAATGCTAGGTTCCTAGATATGGATCCCTCTTCAGTCTATGGCTTTTTTTACATCTTTCTTGCAGTTCTTATGGGGCATTCCATGCGTCCTCCGCTCTGCAAGCACCCATTACCAGAATAGTTTAGGCCACCTGTTGTTATCCAGGCTTTGCAGGCTTCCGTACCATTATAGACTTTTACTTGCATCTAAAATATTTTCTTTCGCTTCCATGTCTTTCCTGACATGGTCTAATCTCGAGATATGACAGCTTCCTCTCCAGTAGTCTATTTCAAGGGATATCAATTTTTTCTTATTCCATGTATATTTCAGGTTCGAATTCTCATGGATATTTTCATTACTGGTGTCCGTCTTTGATTTTACTGTCCCGTTCCGACGCCTTGTTGCGAAATTTTGTTATTTTTTGAGTGATGAAGTGCAGGTTCATTGCCCCAACCTTCGAACTGGTTTCCTGCCAGGGTTTCCTTCCCTTACACTGGTTTAAAGGGACCAGTTGCCGTATGTATTTGTTGGTTCTTCTGCTCTTTAAGAGAAGTGATATCAGCTTGTGTTCTCATCTACCCTCGAAACCACTGATGAGTATTTTTTACATGTGCCCTAGGCAGGGGTCCTGATAGGGTGCTATCATAGGAGCCAAATGAACAACACGGTCTAGGCGCGGCATTGATGGGGTTCCATTGTTAGTATGCATTAGTTGAATTCGAAACCTAAATTCCCGCAAAAGTTCGCACAAATATTTAAAAAATTTGTTTTTTTTCTGTAGTTGTCCATTGTTTAATGAGATTGTTGTATAGCAATTTTTGTGTGTATTGCATTATAAAACTCCCGAACAGAATAATTTAGTCGATTTGATGATACAATTTCAGTATTATTGCATTTTCCTCTGGGGGTGTCATTTTATTTCGAAATTGATGTTACTTAAATTACAGGTACCTTCTAATGATACCATATATTTCTTAGATTATCAGATAATTATTTGATTAATTATAGCAATTACCGATTGAATTATTTGTTTGTAACCACCCGGTATAGCATAATCCAACTAATAACTTTTCTAATTATTTGTTGCTGGACTACTAACTGGAACACATTTCTTAAAAGATAAACCATTGGTATATATCTCTTTCTGTGGTATAATTTCTTGATCGCCTTTGAATATGCGATATCGAACGAAAAGTTATTCTTATGTTATTTTAACAAATATTTCTGTCCTATTAGTCGGATGCTTTTATCAGAAGTACATCGTTTTTAATAAACAACGCATCCCCTTTCTTGCTTTTACATCTAATTCAAATCGAAATTCATATAAATCTAATGCGCCATGAAAGATTCTTTGATGCTGGTAATATAATTTGCATAATAGTTAATAATAGCTGAAAAATCCACCTTTCAAACGGTTCAAGTGTATTAATGGTACTTATCTTTCATGCTGAAGCTTCTTTACCATTTTAGTAACACGTACTGGACATAACGTCTTATATATCGATTCTAGACTGCACAGTACCTCCATGCCTTGTTTCTACGATAAAAGTTGCTTTGGTCTAGCTCTTAACTCATACGTGGACTTGAGAAACCTTTGTGTAGATTTTTGTGTGAATCTTTTTTTGGACACCTACATATTTGATTGTATATTATAGATATGCTCATTTAATTCTTATCCATTCTTTTTATTGATAGGCATTTAAATTGATCGATGCAGGGTATACTATTTGACATTAATCTTGAGAATAATGTCTGGTTCCCGTAACGATCAGGTAAACTGATGACAACATTCAACGTTCCGACATCTTTTTGAATTGTCTCTAATGTGTTCTGAATACAAATCTATGGAACATTTATGTAATTTTCGTCTCAATTAAATACTTCACATAAACAAGATGATTTTCTTAAAAGGGACTACCTTAAATATTCTCTTTATTTAAAAACTGGGATGTTTATATTTGGATGAACTGAAGTTAGAATTGGCTTTTATAAATAAGTGCAACTAAAGTGAATCGCAGAGATATTTAAGAGGGCTAACATTATCTGTACTCTCATCATTTTTCGGCACAAAAGTTATTAAGGAGATGGCTTTCCATATTTAAACTTAGCCAACTTTGCAATAGTTGTCAATGTTTTCACATAAAAAGAGAGTATTCAATAATTACGATTATCATATCACATTCAATGGTATGGTAAACTTCTTGCTGAAGTGTTAATGTACAAAATGTTGTTTACACAGCAGGATAAAATAAACATTATTTTCACATATGGGGAGTGAACGTAAATACATTAAGAACTGCGGTGCGAGCATTTAGTGAGCGACATCTAGAAAGAAAGATTGAGTTTTCACTCAAATATAGGAGGACTAATTTGATTTTTGAAGAACACATAAGTAATATAATACTCTTTAGAAAGAAATACAGAGATACACAATGCTGCGGTTGTGTGTGTAACTGAAGATTCCCATAGCAGTTTTTGAAGAATTGGATAACGTTGAGAAATAAACCAAACAATAACACTGAGATTTTCATAAACGTTAAATTTATGTTCTGAAATGGTTCTCCAACAAGAACTAAATGGCATCTATTTCGAAAAAACCAATAGATGTTTATACTTCTATGCACGACAATAGAATTTACTCTAGAATTTTTTGGATACCACATGTTGACCATGTTGACAAAGATAATAAAGTGTGAAAGTTTGCTGGGGAATGCCCGGCCTATTATGTAAAATGATATTATTTTGTTGAAAAGTATATAAGGGGTACCAGCTACCTCAAACGGTTATGCTTTGGTCGTTGCAACAAATGGTACACTTCAACATGATGGCGTTCCGCCACATAGTAATGGTAATATTGTTAAGTTTTATACATAGGACATTAGCGGCGGAGGATTGGACACAGAAGAGAAGTTTGCATTTTGGGCCACTCTGACCTCTCGTTCTAACTGCTGGATTTCTTTCTGTAGGGATACGTTAAGAGAATACATATATACGTAGAATATCGCAAGATATGAAGGAAAAAGGGAGGATTTCTAAAAAAAAAACAAGAATATCTAAGAGAGGTTGACAGCAACTTGCCTACGAATAAGGAAGTTTAGAAGTACAACGCCTACTGACAAACATTTAATTTAGTTTTGCCGTATTGTCCTTAATTATTACTGTTAAAAGTAAATATATATCGGTTGCATTGCGGAGTACTGCGGACCCCGGTCAAACGGTATTCGTAGGCCAGCACAATCCGCGCGGTTAGTACTTGGATGGGTACACCAATATAATGGCATATGCAACCAGTCATGCTTCGGAGGGTACCGAGGGTAAAACCGTCGGTCCCGGTTGTCATACGAACATCTTTGACAATCGCAAACCATGTGGTGGAACTTCTCTTCTCTGTTCGACGGGTTAGGCTAGCCTCCTTCCCGACATACCTGCAAAGAGGGCTCATAGAATTCTTATGGTTGTATCTATTTATTAATTAATAACTATTATAATTTTCGAGTATTTGGGAGTAACAATGTTGTAGTGCTTCGTGCACATCTGTAAAAAATTTTATTTATAATTTTGAATCGAATCCTTAATTTTATTGGTATATAATATGCGGTTATCTGGTTTTTGAAATAGTTGCTATCTTCTTCTTCTTCAACTGCTTTGTCTCCTTGGAGATGTAGCGGTCTTTTCTCTTACGACTGTGTTGCACGTTTTTAAAGTACCACAAATATAGAGGACTTTTAGCTTAACTACAGGAAGTGTAAACACTTCTACTCCATGTAGACATTAAAATTATGAATAACTTTTACATGTTCTGCTTGTTGAGATTTTGATGTGTTGTAGATGTTTCTGCCTAATTATGCAAGGTACATCGTTGTAGAAAATCTGTGTGTTACTTTATTCATTTTTTTATTTCGTAGTCTTTCACATATCTCAACGCCTACTGGTAGAAGCGTTTATTATATGTGGCGCATAGCGTATGTCTGTTACATTTTTTGATGGAAATAAGAAAATTTGTTTGACAACGTATAGTTTTACTATTGAAATGCAGCCTGCGCTTACCTTGTATTACCAAAAGGATCTGAGCGAGGAAATATTTGACATGGATCTCATGGAAAATAATAAACATTTACGGGATCACTTAGCAGTTACGCAAATTAAGGTCAATAGTTCTGATAATCCAAATCAGCATTAGGAGCTACAGTAAGGAATCATAGTTTGCTGTTTCTATAAAAATAAAATCCAGTCATTGTTGTATTTAATAAATGTATGTAGATTAAACGAAATACCATTGTTGTAAATTGAATTATCTAACTTTATGGAATTTGAGTGTTGTTAATATTGTTTAGTAATAAAAACATTATAATTTATTTAATACGAAATTATTACCAATTATAGCTAAGGTGAAATTATTCATTATTGTCTCAGGAATTTTATAAGAGGTTGAACTTAAACTACTGTTTGCAAATTATACGAGGAGTATTCAATTGAAATCCATCTTTGCTTTATAGAAAAATATTCAAAAATTTAATTACAAATAATTACCGTCACAGTTAAGGCACCTATCCCATTGTTTTACTAACCGACGTATACCCTGTTCATAGAAGTCTTGTGGCTGTTGATTGAAGAAGTCTTCCACAGCTAACTATACGTCTGCGTCAGACACAAAATGCCGACATTTTAACACCTTTTTCAGTGATCCAAAAATGTGGAAATCGCAAGGCGATAGATCCGGGTTATCGGATGAATGCTCTAAAACCCTCCATTTCTTTCGTTGAAGATTTTCTTTTATCACATTAGCAACAAGAGGCCTAGCATTGTCGAGCAGCAAAATGACCCCACGGCTAAGTTTTCCTGGACGTTTCCGTCTTATTGCTTGATGAAGCTTGTTCAAAGTTTCATTGTATATATTTGCATTGACATTTGCTCCAGGTTCGTTAAACTCTGTCAACAAGGGTCTTTCGTGGTCCAAAAAAAATTTTAACGTCACCTTGTCTGCAGAAAGTTGTGCTTTAAACTTCTTCGGTGGTGGTGAACTTCAATGTTTTCACTGCATCGACGATAACTTACTGCATGGCTCGTAGTAATGGCACCAAGTTTCGTCATCAGCAACTATTGACAGAAGAAAGTGATCATTTTGCCCATAGTCTGTGAGGTGTTGCATAGATAAGCCCATTCGCAAGAATTTTTGTTCATTAGACAAGAGACGAGGAATCCATTGCGAAGAAACTTTGCTGTAGCCCAGATTACGAACAATACTATGCACAGATCTTACATTCGCACCAAAAATTGCTGAAATTGCTCTAATAGAAATTCGACGATTTTCTCTAATAAGGTTTTCCAAAATGCCATATTGTTTTCTGTAAATGCAGTACACCGTGCACCTGGTCGTGGCTCTTCTATAGTCCCCTATTTTCCATTCTTAAATTTTCGGTGCCATTCCTGCACAGTTGGGTACGCAATACATGCATTTTCATACACTGAATGCGTTCGCCTATGAATCTGCAATGGCTGCACACCCTCGGCGCATAAATATTGTAGGACCGCACGCCGATCAAACTTGGACGAATTTTATACAACAAACGCCATTTCAAAATTGAAGTTTTGGAAGTCGGAATCAAATTCAAACGCGAAAAACTTATTAATGTGTTGCTTACAAACACTAACACTAACATTAACAAACGTCATTTGAATTGTTGCATTTTTTTCAAGGCTAAATTGATCAAAGATGGGTTTCAGTTGAACAAGCCTCGTACAAATATTTAAATCAAAATGGTGTAATAATATTACTTAACACATAGAAGAAGAGCTTCATTACAGTTTCAAGCGTGTGTGTTATAAATATTATCAAAATCTTGACAAAATTACTTCTTAATACTTGTGTAGTAGCAGTCTATTTCTACTGGTAAAGCTAATCATCGATGCTAGAAAAGAAACTCATCACGACTGATGTACGTCTTCCATTGCAACATTTATTGTTTATACTATTGCATCTTATTCGTTAAAATAAACAACATTTGAAGCACACCGGTAGGTGTTATTCATTAAGGAAAGCATACGTTTAAATTAATCTACATTAAATGTATACGGTGTTTGTTGGTCACATACGCCGAGACTGGGATGCGAACAAAAAGCATGGGACAATAAGCCTAGCAGTAGGCCACATATCTATCACAAGTCAAATAGCCCGCGAACGGGGAAGTAGAAATGATTTCCCAATTGGCTTGTAAAATGTTTTAAAAGACACTCCACCGACCAGTCTGCATGTAGTGAG
>JABXWE010083298.1:0-11317 GCA_014611495.1 Limonius californicus
GTTCCTGTAAGGGCAGCTGAGAGTGATTGTTGCGCTCCTTTGTTTACGGGGCTAGTAAATTCAGATTTTTTTATTAGGAATAATTGAGTGAAGTGGTAAGTTCCATCACGCACAATCTTCGGATTGGCCGTTCAAAGTAACGTGGAGCTTGAGCAGTGCCGAATCTAATATATTCCCGTTGGCGCCCTCACTTATTACGACTTTATCCCGAATTTGATCATATTTAAGCGCGATGTATTTTACAAAAGGACCATCCTCCTCCTCCTTTGAGCTACGCTAGGGCATGCCGTCGTTTATGTGTCACAATTCCGTTTAGGCCCGTGGCACTACTTGTACCTAGAGTACTTCTTTTTTTAATATCAGAAAAAAGTTTAATAAAAGAAAACAAATGTTTTGTGCTACAAACGTTTTCCTCTTTACTTTCATATAGTTTCGTCAAGTAGGTACCTGGATGGATGGATGGATGGATTACTGCACTTCATCCTATTTTTTATCTTATTATTCTTTATTTTTTATATCGATGTTTGAATACTGTACGCTGTAATTATTAGTAAATTTACCACTATTATCTTATATTTGTGTTGGTCTTATGTAAGCAGACTTATTCTTAACGTAATGCATAAATGCTATAAAGGTCTCATTAGACTAACACTGAAAATGGTACGGTAATTAAGGAAATTTTATAGCAATTGTTCTTGATTACGATAGACCGAAGAGCACATATGAAACAGCTCAAATAAAATTCTAATTACACCCGTTTTGTATAGGGAGTCTTCCATGTGCCCCTGCTAAATGTCTTTGGGGATTTATATACACTGTTATTACATTCTTCGCCGCAAAATAGGGCACAAAAACGGGACACTTCATGTGTATGAATTACAGTGTAGAACGACAGCGAAGGAAAATAATGACTAGGAGTAACTCATTTTGCAGTAATCCCAAATGTGATTAATTAGTTTGAGTAATAAGAACAACCTCGGGCTTGGAGTGAAACCCGAAGCAAGATAACAATATGCAGATTCCTAGATGTCGGATAAGAACACAAGATATAAGATAAATTGCAGTGTAACTAGGGGCAATAATCATCCCTTGAAGCTGTAGAAATTAAGAACTATGGTCAGTGCAGGGTTTAATTACAAAAATAGAATATCACCGTATTGGCAAGTAGCTACACTAAGTACAACTTATCCGAATACAAAATATTTCGTTATTTGGTTTAATTAATTAATTAATTAAGATTGAAGTAATAGTTAAAATGAAATAATTAATGGATCTCTCTCTTGCGTAACACCCATCATAGTTACTAATATCAAAATGCAGACTTTATAATGAATGCTTCCATTGTTCTACTTCCCTTATTAGTTATATGATGAATAAGTCTTATCTCTTTAATGTGTATATTAAAATTAAACTTTCGCATCTACAATAATAACAGTAAAATTTTATGGGTTCTAACTTGCAGTACCTGAGATACAGATTCCTTATTGTTCACATTATCTTACGTTTCTATTATGGTATTTAAAGGTGTTAGAATAATACGCTGTGCTACACACAACAACCTACACACGATTTGGTTTTACACTTATTATTATGGACCTACTCATAGGATTCATTCAGGTTTGGAACTATAGCAATCAAGTAAGTAGTTATATTGACTACTCATGAATATGATACGTATTTTTAGCGGTTGTTCTCTCATGCAAGGCCACGGAAAACCAGGCAGGCTAGTGTATTTTCTCCGGCGTTTACATTTTCCGTGTTCGCAAACCACGTTAAGCTGTCGGTCTTCTATGTCTGTGGTAGCTTAAAAGGCGCAACACAGGCGTAGCAGAGAAGATAGATACATCTCGTAAGAGAGAAAGCACTCGAAGAAGACGCATACAATACTGTAACATTATGTACAAATCGCGGCAGCGAATTATATACGGTTGTCATTTTAGCGTGGTTTGTAACAATTTTGGAATCTCAGAGACATTGGTTTATATCGTTTTGAAATAATTTTATTTTTAATAATCTCCCTTAACACCAAAGCGTACGGACCAATCACGAAATACGCATTACTACAGGTTTGAACGATATTCTGTAACTTCTTCATTTGACGAAGCTTTCTTTCTAGCGATGGATGATTGAAGTCAGACAGGGCAAAATTAGATAAATAAGATGAATGTTGCAACAAATCGTATCGAATCCGACTTTTTCAATGGAAACTATATTTCTATGTGCTCGTGCGTTGCCTTAATGAGAAATCACATTTTTCTTTGTTACTTTTTTGGCACGAGTTCTTCTGTCTAATCAATCCAAAAAGATAACTCTCCAATTAAAGCTATTTGGAAGATAATCTAGCGACAATATCGCCTTAGCATCACAGAAAATATTATTAGGCAAATTTTATCAATTATTGTGTTTCAGGTGTATTGGTCGATCAAATGTTGGAAAATTTACATTAGAAAATCCTTTTAATTGAATTGTTACCAAACACGATATCCTCCTTGCAGATAGCTTTCTCATATGTAACCCTTCTTCTCAGCAGTAAAATATACCTTTATATGGGATGTATAAAACCCTGTCATTTTTAAAATTATCTAATTTGCAATTCTCCAAACCAATATCGTAGAATCTTTCTTTGATTTGTGATATTGTTGCACTTTAAGATACCGTTTGTGCAAATGAAAGGTGGAGTCCCTAAATTATTCTTTTATACATGTCTTTATATTAAATATTTCTATTTTTAAATAAATATAGAGATGAACAATTATTAAAAAATTCAAAACTACTTACAAATAACTACTTGACAGAATGACTGAATATGTTACAGTTTACTGAACGGATGAAACATTTTCCTGTTCTAATGTTTTCCGCACTTATACTTCCAATATATTTCATTACTACGGTTTTTGAAACGAATCTCTTACAAATCAAAATCTATTAGAATCTGCTAAAATAATTGCGTTACATTTTTACGAAACTGCCCTAAAATTATGATATACTTGAAAATAAATTCTGAATACCGTAGACGTGAGAAAGTTAAGAGCAAGAATGACAGTGTTTTCGGCTGATAAACATTGAGGATGCAGAACTTTATTTTAATAAAAACCGACATCATTGAGTTGTTATCTAATATAATTTCCAGATACCCGTTGCACCATTTTTTTTATTTTTTAGATCATTTTGTAAAAAGTATAAGTATAGGTTACAGCCAGATTGGAAAATCTGCCTGTGGGTGACATTTATACTCGCAACAATCTTAAATCACAAACTTCACGGGGGGTATAGATTTCGATCATTGGCCGTATTTCCTTTTTTTATATAGCGTGTAGAAGTTATTCCTATAAACTGTGAGAATTAATATATGTGGAAAATCATGATCTCCATTAATGAACAAACTGGTTAACAATAGTTAACTTATGCAGGAATGTAATAGTACTAGGTTCATCAGCATGTTTTACTATGAGTTTTAAAATCGTAATAGTACACCTAATGAGCACTACCTGCAAAACCTGTTACTTTTTTAATACTAATTTTGCACAAATTTCAAACAATGCATTTTATCAATTCTGCCATGGCTATACAAAAACTGCAGTAAATAAAATGGACGGGGTTTATAGAGAGGAAACTGGTTTAGAATTACCCTGTACGAAAGGAAAACAAAGTGAATACGGATCAATTGAAGTACAATGTTAGGTAAAAGAAGACCATAGGACCATGAACAAGGTAAAGAAGGCCTTAAAAGCGCTGGACAGATAACGTAGAAATGACAGCGGGATAGAAATAGATATATACAGCCCAGAACAGAACAAGATCGAAATAAATTATGGATGCGTATTTCTATAAATAGTTAGAAAATATAAAACCATAGACGCTTATTGCAACAATGTGGGCAAACCCTTTTATCACCTTGATATTTAGAAGACTTAACTATGTATTTCGGCAACTAAGTTGTCTTCAATGGCAACTGACGAATTTACATTATCTATACTAATCTTACCTCAGGAGTACTTCTTTAGTTAAGATAAATTCTTCCCCCAGTCAACAATAGAAATCTAATGAAATACTTTCATTGTTGACATGGGGAAAAAGTTAATCTTGCGATGTATTTCTCAGCCAAGTTGTTCTCCAAGTCAACAATAGAAGTCCAAGGAGTTCCATTGTTAAATTAAATCTTATCTTCCTCAACCAAGTTACTTTAAATAGTCTAGGTCTATCAGTTCCTACTGAGGATGATGCAAAGCGTTTTCTCAGTTTTACATACTTGAACCTTCGTTCAATCCTATTGCGAACGGAGTTATTTGCTTATGGTATAACAAGTTCCTGATCATCTGTTACATATACATACCATACAAACTAAGGTAATCGGCTCATCATCAATAAAATAAATTTGTGCATCTAGGTAAGTTCTCATTATTATAAATAATAATGATAATAATGATAAATGACAGTACTTTCAATATTATTAAATAATTTTTGAGCAAACTTGAATGAATTGTTCTCCTGTCCTTCAATAGAAAAGGGGTTCTCCAGTAAACTATAGAATATATTTTTTGTGGTAGGTAGGAAATAAATACGTATACTTAATAAATAATTATATATTTATGTCAAAATCATTTTAATTCTTTAAATTATTCCTGATTTACTTACTTTATTCAATGAAATTGTATGAGTAACTGGTCTTTCAAATGTTTTGTCATAGATATATTCAATTGTAGCCAATCACAAAAACAGAATTGTAAAAATCACACTTTTTAGGTTTTCTATTGTACTAGAACAGTTTTAATTCAACATATATAACTAAACGATAGAAGAACAAGAGAAACAAAATATATATATATAAATATTATGTGTATATATATATATACATAAAAATTGTCATTGAGACACCCAAACCGCATACTCATTGCTATTGCGGCACCCAAAAATACCAAGTGGCACCCGGCTTTGGGTGCCACAGTGTTTCGTGTGTATAAATTCGTCCTACGCTTCAAAAAGGTCAGTAACCTCGTTTAACAAAAAATAGGTCGGGAGCCATATTGACACCCATTATTCTGGGATATACAATTTAGTTCGTTGATTTTATCATAGAGGTCGCTTTGTTATATACACGTATACAAAATTATTTAAATGTTGTAAATGTGGCACCTTGCCATGCGTTGTATTTTCCGGCACCCATGATTTGGCAACGCCGCTATAGTATATTACGCTCCAAGATCGGTAAGTCGCTTTTAACAGATCGAGAAACAGTTGGAAATACGAAACCCTTTGAGCTTCGATTTTCTAATTTGCGAAATCTGTTGTAAGCATTTGACGATCGAGCGTCGTATAAAATTTTTGCGTTGTTTATTGTTATTTAAAAATAAAAAATGTAATAAGAGTATTTTTTTATATAAATGAAGTATTAGCAATCAATCGGTTAGAATTTGTGACATTAGGTAACTTGATTTTACGTTGGTTGTAAATTAGGATAATATAATATAATAATAAAACACTCGTGCACATATTATACCTCATTTTAGGCAATGCTATATTTTTAACTGTGTATCTATTAAAAGAAAAATCCACATGAATTAAATATCTAATTACAACTGTCATTTTTTTGACATTAGCTTTAAATAACTGTAATAATTGCCCGAAAGCAGTTCTCAATGTGGTGATAAACAAATACCTTCGGCATTTTTTCGTAGTTATTGTATTTGGAAGAACGTGTTTGTTATGGAACCGGTAAACAAGTAACAATAGCTTGGTTGTTTTTTGTTTCGTTGTTTAGAATGCGATTTATTGGATAAATAATATTTAGAATGTTTGTGAACTGATAATTATGACCTGAGAGAGTTATACTCCAGCGCGCCTTAATCTTTATATGTTATACAGGGCGGGGCAATAGTGCGTAGCAGTTCGATAGCTCGTATACCGTAAAAGATAAAAAAAAATTTCTAATGCAGATGTAAACTGTGGGTAAATGCTCATACATAAAAATTATTTTCAAATATACAGGTTGTTACAAAAAGTGTGGCACACTTAGTTCTTTTTTTAAATGGAATGGCCTGAATATTTGTGCGTATTTAACACTTCTCTTGGGATGTTCATTCATATCTAAAATATTAACGCCATCTAATGTTCTGTTTAAAAGTATTAATTTTTTTTCAAAATTTTGATTTTTACGTTACTCCACTTAACAATACACCACTTCCGCGGCCGCAGCTTTGAAGACGAAATTAAGTTAGGACCTTATTGTAGGAGGTTGTAGGGTGCTCTTTTTTAAATATCCTAGACCCACCATGTACAGGGTGTTCAAAATTAATTTTCACAGAACTTCAAAGATATTTTACTCAACTTTTGCAAATGGAACACCCTGTATATTTTTTAACAATGTTATGTAGTATTAAGTAGCGAATATTTTTTGTATGTACATCTTTATGGCTATTTGTAACCACTTTTGATTTATTGAGGATATAGCTCAAAATTCAGCAACATTTATTAATAAAAATTAAGGTTTTTTCAAATAAAACAAAACACCATGTTTATGTAGCCCATAAAAACAGCATGCATTTTTTCATTGGGTGCATTTTATGTTTGTGTCTCGATGTCACACAGCACAGTAGTGAATTTATTTGGTTGTTTGTGTTCGGCACAACAATAAAGCATCTGTTCGCTAGCAATCGTTTTGCACAAACGTCAAAGGTACATTTCTCGCAGTTATCGACCATCAGTTTGTATTTGTAGTAGTTGAGTTTTCCAAAATGAATTTTAATAAAGAAGTTGTAGACATGATTTTTGTTTTGGGCGAGTCGGAAAGACTGTTTGCTTGCCAATAGAATATACCACCAAGGGTATCCTGAACGAGGCTTCCTAAAGTTGATAGCTTCCAAAACCTGCTTGATAGATTTGTGGAAACCGGCAATGTACAATATAAAAAACGCGAATGAATTAAAAATGTTGTGAACGAAGAAAATGAGTTAGCTGTTGTGCTGGCAACGATTGAGGATCCCCATATTAGTCAGAAAGAAGTGAGCTCAGTAGCAGGAATAAGTAGACGTTCTGTTGGTCGAATCTTAAAAAAAGATAAGTTTCATGCATATCACATTCAAATGCACCAGGAATTAAGTGATGTCGATTTTCTAAAGCGTTTAGAGTTTTATAATTGGGCCAGAGGTAAGATGCAAGAAGGTGTACTTTTTTCAACAATGTTTTGTTCACTGATGAGGCAAATTTTCATAAAAATGGATTTGTTAACAGGCACAATTTCCATTATTATGCTACGGAAAACCCTCACTTTTTTAGGCAACTTGATAACCAACACAGATGGTCCATTAACGTTTGGGGGGGAATTATTGAAAAACATGTAATAGGGCCTCATGTTTTGATGGTACATTAACTGAAGCTATTTATCTTCATTTTTTGGAGAACTATCTACCACAATTATTGGTGAATCTTCCTCAAAGGATCCGAAATAGGATGTGGCTTCAGCAAGATGGTGCTCCACCACATTTTTTAAGTGCAGTAAGCGACCACCTAAATAATATCTTCCCACATCAATGGATTAGAAGGAATGGACCCATGATGTAATTGTGGATATTGATTTTGTTGAGGTTGCTTTGCTGCTGCTTGAATTTGGGCGTCATACAGCGTCCCTGGTTTGGTATAGCTTAGTAGCACAAACAAAATACACTATGACGCGGGCGGTAACTTGAGGATTTACCGGGCACCCCGAAGCCGGCACGGATTTTACAATTCTCACAATTGAAGGCTCTACAAAATTGAAGAACGTAACACTATTCGAATTACGTTGAAACTAGGAACTTCCTTTTAATAGTTTCTTTTCTGAATTTGCAAAGTAGAAATTACTGTTTCACAAAAGGATTCCAGAGCGACCTAGTAGATGGTGAGATTACCAAAATATCAAAATTAGACGTTTCCCACTTAATTGTTCCTCTCCTTTTCAATTCGCAATGCATTCTTATGAGAAATGTACACCATTCAATTTAAAGTTAATCACATTTAAATGCAATATTCTTTCAGTTAATCGATTTTATTGTTATATTATGTACACTTTCAAAATTTCGGTTTTTTAAACTAAACTAAAAAATTAAAAAAACTAAAATATTACGTACTGCCGTTTAAGAAAAGTCATCCATAACTCCGACATAATTGGCTGTTTTTTAATTAAGTTTATGGGTTCAGTTAAGCTACAAAGGCGATCATGGGCTAGAGGTTAGTACGTTAGACATCTACGCTGACGGTGCTGGGTTCAATTCCCAGTATCGGAACATCGAATCTTTAACGGCCGTTCTCCCTCGCAAGTCAAATGCAAATCAGCAAGGTATTTTGCCTAGTAAATCTTCCTTCCAGTAGAAGTATTTACACTTTCCGTGGTTTCGCAGCCTACGTTATGCTGTAGGTCCTCTATGTCTGTGGCACTCTAAAAACGCGCAACCCAGACATACGATAGAAGATCGCTACGTCTCGTACGATATAAAGCACGCTAAGAAGAAACTACAAAAGTAATATCAAAATTTACAATCTACATTTGCCAAAATTAACTTTTTCGAACGTTGAAATGACAGATTATATTATATATCATGATGTGACTTCAGGCACGAAGGTCAACTTGATCTTGAATCCGGTCTCGTATTATAATTGATAATGATGTTCATGAAATTCTCTCAGAGAAACGGCCAGTATATTTAAAAAGTGCTATTCATAAATTCTCATAGTTAGCTAGGTATAAAGCCAACAAGTGGTTGGAATATTTAAATGCAAACTGACGACTGCTTCCATAAGAAAGCATTCTAAATATTTTGGCGGACACCAATTCGGTACAACATATGCGCATGCATATATCTCTCTCAACAGGAAATGTTCGTTCACGGATGTATGATAATCGGTAATAATACGCACGCTACATAAAAAAGAAATTATTACCTAATGGCACCCTCACATTGGCAACTACGCTGGGTGCCTGTTTTACCGTCATTGACGTTATTTTTATACAGATTGGTGCCACTTTGTAGCATTTTGTAATGGTGCCAGAATATCATTTTATATAATTAAAATATATACACAGGGTGCCTTATGATCACTAGGTATAGCGGGTGCCACATTATGCAAAACTTATGTATATATGTATATATATATATATATATATATGCAAAGTAATGGCGTATGAATTAACTAAACTATATGAAGTCTGCCTTAATTCATTGTGTGAGGTGTATCTAATATTATATTATCACTTTTTATTGCGATATAACATTAATTCAAGCAAAATTAGTAATTTAATTAGGCAAAGCGTAAAAGCTCCATACTTTTTATATACGCTATATTTTAAAATATGTCATCACCACTAAATAAATCGGGAGGGTGATCCCGCATAACATCTAAAAAATGATGGCTATGGCTTTTATAATAAAAGACATGTGACATCGAAATATACTTCTGTAAATGATATCCGGAGGGGAATTAGATTATTATTAAAAACACATTGGGGCGGAAAGATTTTCGATATGGGAAAGGGGCAAGTTAAGTTCTACTACAAAGTATACTTGATGGTATTTCAATTGACGAAAAACAGACAGTCTGCCTGCCTGAAATGAGTCATCTTACAAAGGGTTTCATTCTTTTCAAAACCAGAGGGTAGTAATTAGATGAAATGAATGAAGCAGTTTCTCCAATTTGGTAATATATAATTACATTACTTCATAGGAGATTAACCCATTAGTGGTCAGGCAATAACTATTCGGATTTTTAATTTGCATTTATTAAGGACAAACACAATTTATTTCTATAATGCAGATTTTACTATTATCTTTGCAGAAGGTTATGTATAATTATGTATCTATTATATATAATCGAGAATCAGGGAAGTGAAAAAATCGCGAGAGCTTACTCGAGCGACTTTTTCTTTTGCCTTGATTCGAGATTTTTTGCCAAAAGACAAGAAAATTTGAATACAATTAAAATGTATTTATCTTATTAAAAAAATGATCTCGAATATATTTTAGGGAGATTAATACAAAACTACATTATATGGACAATTTAATTTGAAATAGAGCATTTAATTCAGAAGTAATAATTTCAAATTAACAATAAACGTTTGAAATTAATAGAAAACATATTAAAATATTTAAATATATTGTGTAGAGTTTTACTGATCTTTAGTAACATATACATTCTGAACATTGGAAGTGCAATGGATATATGTTATATTATAACCAGATTTTTCTGCATATTATTAATGTTTTCCGCAGTAAAATATTCTTGTCTATTGTTTATATCTTTTGTAATTTGGATTCCAGAAGGTTAAGGTCTCAGGTTGTGTATTAAACTAGCATGATGTTCCTCGTCTAACTGTAAATAAGGACCCAATGACTTAGCATTTGCATGTCCAGTCTTTTTGATAAGCTGTTCTTCCGGGACACCTGATTTAACAAGATTTGATACAGCACTTGATCGATTTGAATGATTCGTGATTTTGTTTGTCAGAGTAGCAAGCTATATACTTTCAATAGATTGTTTGGTCCATTTCCCAATCTCATTTACTTCAATAGGCATATTTTTGTACCATCCGAAATCGGTTTTATTCCAGTAAGGATTTACAGTCAGAAATAGATTTAAGCTTTTTAAATATCCTTAACGGGCACACATCGAGATTATTGTGATTAGGCACTAACCTTTTACTGTCTGATAATTTTTGAGCTCCACCCTCGCATGTTTTGGAAAAGATCGGGTTGTATTCAATTCTTCCGGTTACGTAACCAGTTGATTTCTTTTCCTCTTAAAAAAATGCACTTTGCATCTTGCTGCCTCTTCACCTCTCCAGGATCGTTCGAGTGCTATTATATGATACAGCTTTTTTGTAGTCCTTCTGGACAATCTTCGTTCCACAGATTCATTCTTTTATATATTTATACCTTAGTCAGAGCAATCGAACTTTTGCTTCCTCTGTTCGGGAAAAGACTGAAGCTGCTGTAGCATTTTTGCATTCCTTGCTTGTTTGAATTCAATGTCTGCAAATGGATTACATTTTCGGACGTAATTTTTCATGACTACTCCAAGCTCTTGATTTGAAGTAGTTACTAGAAGTTCACAATGGTTCTCTTTTAAAAATATTTCGAATTGTTTCCATATTGACTTTTGGTCTGTGCTGTACTTCTCGGAGTAACACTTTGTACAGTTTTTTTAAATATTTTCTGAAGATTCTTAACCAAATCTTGACATTTTAAAACGGCGTAGCGTTAAAATAACTCGAAAATAGTATGACAGTGACAGTTGTCAAGGTAGAAATTTCAACACTACTATTCTCATCGGCGCCGGTAGCTCGTATAGG
>JABXWE010083317.1:0-10086 GCA_014611495.1 Limonius californicus
AAGTACCACTTTATCCACTAGTGGAATAATAAAATTACTTTCTCTACGACTATAATATAATGTATTCGTTACATATACCTTTTTAGTTGAAGAATGATAGATATTCTCCATTGCCGTTGGATTCTGTAAAAAACGGTGGGATAATGAATCAGAATCCAATGGGCGTGGCATGTTAGCGCTTGGATCTCCCACTTGTTTTTGAAGTAACTGTCAAAAACAGTTTTAAATTTTCGTATTCGTAAAAACAGTAAGAACTAGGTATGAATAATTCAGACGGCGAAAACGCTGAAATGTGTTTGCCACCAGAAATAACGGAAACCGCGAAAACGACGTGTAATTTACTACCGAGGAAATCGCAGAAACAGTACACACGGCATAAAATCGTTGTGGCTAGTGAACCGATATACGTTCATCTAAAGCAAAATTTTTATAATACTGATTCAGACCAAAAATTGTAACTTCCTATGAAATAGTCGTAGAGAAAGTATAGTCTCCTACTCGTGTAGAATAGCTATTATTATAATAGCTGTCATTCTACACTCGTTGAAGAATATACTATTATTCCACTAGTGGAATAATGAAAAATACTATCTTAAATCAATTACATTTTATTAATATTAACATTAACATTTACATTAATAGAAATTTCCTTCTCTATTTTATCATATTTCACTTCGTTTCCATTAATAACAAGCTTGTAGTTGTCATCGGTTTCAGAACGCATAGTGCTTGTCGAAGTTTTTGATAAATCTGTAGAAACAATGGATGTCTCCTCTTGTAAGGAAGGACTAGTACCGAGTACCTTGGATTTTCCTTGCGATATCAAGCTTATTAGATACAGAATCCTCGATATAACTTTCTGCTATAGCGGAACTTCTCCACCCACCATGTCGTTTAATTGTTGTAAGGTCAGCACCTTTATTAGCCAGTAAAGTTGTTGAAGTGCGCCTCATGCAATGGCCGCTATAAACTTCTGCGTTTGCCAGATTCAAAAATGAAGCAACTCTTGAAGGAACTTTCGACAACGTGTTGATTCGAACAGGTTGTGAAGTACATTTTTGATTAGAGTATCGTAAAAAGAATCTGTCGTTGGATAACTTCTTCGGATGTAAGGACATGTATTTTCTACACGTCTCCACAGTATTGATAGAGAATCCTTCTTCCATAATTGTGAATTTTCGTGAGACGGCGGTCTTGGTATCTAGTATAGAAACAAGCAGATATGCGCCCCTGTCTTCTACATCATTGATTTTCAAATTCGTCAATTCACAGCAACAACAGGCACCAGACAACCCCATTATTAGTGCAACCTAAAATATTTCAAAGTTTATTATCTACAATGTCTAAAAGGTTAAGAGATATTACCTTAATCATCAAACATTCTTCATCGCAAGCCCTTGTCAAAAATTCTTCCACGTGTACTCTTTCCAATACCGCAGCTTTCTTCGCTTTATACCCTCTTGACTCACTCTTCAGATAGGCAGTGAGCTTACTATATTTTCCAATGTCTATGTTTTTATGGACCTTCATAGCGGCCTTCAGCATCGAGTACTTCGACCAAATGGATGAAATTGCATACTTGTTCTTCAAATTAAAGAAATAACGATAGCAGAACTTCCTCATTTATTGTCCTTACCCCCCGTTTTTCTTTCCATTCATTAAATTCGGAAAATGCTTTTTCATAATGTTGCCTGGACTTCACAGGCAATAATTGGAGAATTGCTTCTTTAGCTTCCTTTTTGATTTTCTCAGGAACAAAATCGCTTTCTTGCATTTTTCACCAACTTCACAAATGCAGTCGATAAACAATCGAAACTGAAGAACAACCATTCATCACCTTAGCAACCATTCAACGCCTTCCAAAGTTTTTTTTAAATAATTTCAATAATATTTGACGTTAGTCAGAGCGAAATATCAAATCATTTTTTGATGAAATCTGAATCTAAATAACCGTGATTGTGGATAAAACGTTGTATAGCATTCGTGTTCTAGTTGCGTTTTATCCACTCAAGAAAATTAAACTCTCGAACTTCGTTCTCGAGTTTAAACTTTCTTGCGTGGATAAAGCGCTATCTAAAACACTTATACAATAAATAACTATAATTCCTATTGACAACTGATTTAGATTCTTTCAAAAGCTAATTCACAAATTTCCCAGGCATTACTTTTTGTTTCTCTATGCACAACTATCATTGGCTTATTGTACACCCTAAACCAAAAATTTTGCTTATCTGAGGTAGTTCCAACCCCAGTAGTGATTTTTTACGTGTCACACATCGTAGTGGCGCAGGACCTACGACTTTACTTCTTATCCGGCAGAAGGCCCACTTTCAGTTTTCTTCACCAGAAAAATCTCACTGACCTCGGTCAGTTTTGAACCTACGCTTTTGGTTCCAAAGGCAAGTGCGCTACCCACTAGTCCACCGAGGCATGCACTATGTAACCAATATATGGAAAAAATAAATTAAAACCAAGTTATCCCAATTAACACAGAAGAAATGAATTTAAGAGGGTCCAAACAATTTTAGACACACAATATTAATGGTTTAGTTAACATTTTAAATGTTCATCACATTATCTTCCTTTTTCTTCTTTCAGCCTTCTTCTATCCAGGTCTGCATGTAAGCCTCCTCTAATTCTTTCCACTTGATTATGTTACCTGCTATTTACAAAATTAAATCTCAGAAAACTTTACTAAAGTTTAATACCTATAGTCACTATTCTGAAATTAAAATGACAATAGTCGATATTTTATGAAAAACATAAAAATCAAAATTGAATAAAATGTAAAGAAATACAGATTTTAGTAAAATAACGCTAGTTTATTCAAACATTACAATTTGTTCACAAGACGACAGCCTCATCAAAACTGTTTCCTTAGATTATGTATACAAACTAACTAAGATATAGTGGAACCTTTGAGTATAATCAGTGGTGGTACCTAAAATCAGTAGAAACCTTCATCGTCATCATTCACTTCAGCATTGTTAGCGTTTGCACTTATAACAGTAGCTAACATATGATTAGGAATTTCGCTACCTCGAACTTGAATATTGTAGCATACATACTCCATTTTCTGCAAGCTCTGTTTAAGTACATACACTTTCCGTCCTACTTCTTTATAGCCAGAACTATTAATACCTAAATAAAAAACAGGTAATTACGAATACAGTTGTATTTTGTAATAGTATATCAATATTACTTAAAAATCCCATGTAAATGTCTTTAACATAATTACAAATCCGGAAGCAGTCATCAATGTTTCCCGAACCCAAATTGTTAATACATCTTCTCATCAGCTCTCCAGTGAAGTCTGCTAAGCCAAGGAAAAATTCAGGTATTGGAATAACCATCTGTACTTCTTTATCCAATACTTCCTCCACTTCAGTGTCATCACTGCCTATTGGGTTGTTTGAAATCTTATACAGAAATTTGGGGTTCAAATTGTGAGGTGGCTCTATAGTACCATATCTCAGAAACTGATAGTACAGCAGTGCTTCAATGAATTCTTGTAATCCAGCAGTGTATGCACGCAAATATAAGTATGGATCTTGTCCTTCTAACTCAAGTGCAATTGTTTTAAAATTCTTTTCTGTTAGTTGGTTTAATCGTAGATTTGCCTCATTGAAGATTTGCTCCCTCTTATGATCCCTGTTTATACAATTTAAATAGTAAATACAAACAGAAAATTTAAATTGTAGAGAATACTTTCAGACATACAGGATGTTTGATTCAGCTAGGGCAAAACTAAACTTATGTTCTGCGCTTTTAGATAGATATAGATGTACATTCAACCATGTATTTAAAAAAAATAATATGTGAATAAACTAATAATTATTATAATAAATACATTATTACCACCTTTAGCAGCCTCTAAAAGTTTAAAATAATAAATAGAAGCTGTAGACGCCGGTCTATGTTAAATTTTAGGTATTTAAGTACTGGGAGTTACATAAAAAACATAAGTTTAATTTTCCCTGGCTCAACCAAATTACAACTTTTTTTATAATAGAGAAGATATGAAAGAATACAGTTTTTACAATAAAGGAATCCCATGCTAAATTGACAACCTGTAGATTTACACATACAGTATATATTTTTTGCATAAAGGGTAAAACAAAATTCCTACAAGCAGATTAAACGGGCTAATATAAAGTTCAAACACGATCGATGTTCAGCATGAAATCAATTTACGTCACCTATGTTAGCCACATAGCAGGAACTAGTAATTTCTAGTAATAAGTAATTTATTTGCCAATAAACAAACATATTTGGTTTAATTATTTTCACTATTTATAGTACAACCAGAATGATCATTTTTAATGGTTATTTGCACTTTGATGATTTAGTTGCACTACATATATAATACACATTAGAAAAATACCTACAGTGAGTATTTAGTAACTATAATAGTAGTATAAAAACACCAGACTAAAACTACATACACTTACAAATCAGTGGCAGCACTGTGGAGCAAGAAAATAATTCGTTTGCTTTCAATTGTTATATCCCGACTTGCTTTTACAATTCTTTCGTGCCTGTCATGCTTGGCGTCAAGCTGCGCACCATATTCTCGAAACATTTTTATAACTGGATTATTGTCATCAATTTGCTCCAGAACTTCCCTGCCTTTATCTCCAACTGTTACTTTGCCTTTATCATTTTTATGTTTACCATAATGCCCTTTTCGATGGGGTCCTAATAAATTAATAGTACTGTTGATTGTATACAGATATTTAAGTCAATTTAAGATTACCTCTAGTTCCCGACATAATATATTAAGCTTTCGTTCAAAATAAAAACTATCGATTTCACGGTTCTATTGATACCTATTTGAGAGGTTAGATTTCACTTTAAATTAGACGCCGTGTCTACAGTGACGGTTAAGAACTAGAGGGAAAGTAAGCTATATAAAATATTATCCACACCATAAGCAAATAAATGCTGTTTGTCTACAAACGTCAGTAAAGTTTAATTTTTAACGCATGCTGTCAGTGGCTAAAATGTCATTTTAAGGTACCGGTGTTAAAAGCAATTTACTTTTAGCACTGGTGCTAAAAGTAAATGACGTGATTTACTATTAAAACTGGTGCGATATTATAAAAAAATTAAGAAATTTTAAATCAAAGGAATATTTATTTACTTAATTAAATGTACAGTTAGAGAAATACAGTTAGAATAAGTAATTCTGTGGCCAATCTCATTAGTTGCTGAAGTAGTAACTATTTCTGTGAAGCTTGTACCAAGGTAGGGAGCAATGTTATCCGCCGAAGTTTTGAATAAAATTTGTCCCGCTAATGATCTTGCTTTGTAACAAATCTTCTATATAACCCTCCGCTACTGCACTGGACTTCCAACCACCGGGTCTCTTAACTGTAGTAAGATTAGCACCAGAGTCTGCCAACAAACTAGCCGAAGCTTGTCGGAAGCAATGTCCAGTATAATGATGAGAATCAGGCAAATTTAGAAATTCAGCAATATTGGCAGGCATCTTACCAAATATGTTGATTCCAACTGGAGTCGTGGCACATTTATTCTTAATGTATTTTATGAAAATTCTTGAATGATTAGTATTCGCTGGACGAAGGGCTATGTACTTTTTAATTTCGTTGCACATTAGTTTTTATGTCTGGTATATGCACAACTAGTGAAGTTCCCAAATCTTCGATATTATTGAAGGTCAAGTTGCACAGTTCTTCGCGACAACAGGTTCCAAATACACCGAAAATTACGGCAACCTTCTGCATGAGATACGTTTGATCCTGCGCTTCTGCGAGAAATTTGTCGATTTGTTCCCTGGTCAATACTTTCGACTTTTTCGGTCGATATCCTTGGTTCTTTCGCTTCAAAAAGCAACATGCTTGTAATATTTGCTTATGTCCTGATTATTTACGCTCATCATCGCCTTCAGCATGGAGTAATTTAACCAAACCGTTGACGAATTCCATATTTCGGACTTTTCTTCAAAGTATCCCAAAAGTACATTTTCATTGAACTTGCCACTAACATTTTTCAGATCACACCATCTCAAGAAACGATTGTATGAAAACTCCTACTGTTGCTTTGACTTGCTAGGCAATAACTCGAAAGTTACTTTATTAGCAGCTTCTTCGATTTCCACCGGGAGAAGTTCATTTTCTTGATCACTATCCATGTCACGAGATTTGAAGTTACTTGTCAACAAACGATCGAATTTTCATTACCTTAGCAACAATAAATTTCATGAATAATTGGATTTCAAAATTATATTTTATAAATTTAATAACGTAAGAAATGCATTGATTTGTACTTTTAATGGTGTTTGTAGAAAAAATAGTGTATGATATATGTGCTAAA
Source organism: Limonius californicus (assembly GCA_014611495.1). Taxonomy (NCBI): domain Eukaryota; kingdom Metazoa; phylum Arthropoda; class Insecta; order Coleoptera; family Elateridae; genus Limonius; species Limonius californicus. The sequence goes on from JABXWE010083317.1 coordinate 6,337, forward strand.
AGTGATTTTAATTTGTTTGAAGGGATGGGGCACCCCGCCTTCGGCGTCGTGTCCCAATCTTCCCTTCTCACAAAATAAAATGTCACTTTTAGCACTTATATCATAAATAACTATTCTTGGTTAATAATTATACTAACGAAAATGGAATTGTAACCCATCATAGCGTACCATCTAATTCTAATTATTTGCCACTCGATGTGCTATGACCGTTTGTATACGAATGGCATACGACTTGCAGGTGGGCATACAGCCTGCTCCATTTACGTTTACATGTATCTATATTTTAACAAACATTCTTCTTCTTCTTCTTCTTTATTAGCCCGTCGACATCCATTGTTGGATATAGGCCTCCCATGTTACTTCCATAGATCTCTATTTTGGGTTTTTCTGATCCAACCCAATCCCGGTGTTCTTTTCAAATCGTAGATCCACCTGGCTTGTGGCCGGCCTCTACTTCTTTTTCCCATATAGAGTCTCCATTGTTGTATTTCTTTATTCCAACGCCCATCCACTTAACGCATGGTGTGGCCGGCCCACCTCCACTTCAACGAAGATACCTCTTCCTTTATGTCCTTTAGCTTTGTCTTCTTTCGGATATCCTCATTCCGTATTTTATCGCTTGGTTTAATATTTAACATTTGTCGTTCCATAGCTCTTTGAGTCTTTGTTAGTTTTTCTAAAAAAGTTTTTGTTAAGGACCATGTCTGAGCAGCCTAGGGTAGTACCGGTAACACACATTGATTGAAGACCGCACATCTTAATTATAAAGGTATTTTTTTTTTGGTCTTTTGAGTATTTTGCTTTGCTTGCCGAATGCCGACCATGCTAACAAACATTACATACCTACTTGTAAAATAAATGTAGGGTTTACGAGGCTCCTGAATATCTCTTCATAGTTCCGCTCTGATAATGCAATTCGGCTATACTTAAACTAACTAAAATAGGTTCTTTTCATTCGTTCTTAAACTAGTATTTTCTTGAAAAATTATAAAATATAGTGGCAACTAAGACGTTCTGTTTAAAATAGGAAATGCTCGTTGTTAACACATCCGTTGTCGACATATTCAAAGAAACAGAACTACTATGATGAAACCAGTTAGAAGTACCTACTTACAGTAAGTCTATCGGCGCATGGATCATTTACTGTACCAATGCCGAGTAAGAAAGGTAGGTACATGATATAACGGTACTTCAACTTAACCCAAATTTACCGTTTCTGCAAGTATAATTTTTGAAAATATGCTTTTGAAATTTTCAACTAGCAACTGCTGTCTATTTCTAAATTTCAATGTAAAACTAAAAGGTAATGGGAACATCATACAGCAATCCAATTGATAATGTGCTACAGCTGCGACTAACCAGCTAATAAAATTTAAAATAAATACTGTTTGCAAAAGCCTTACGAAAAGATCGTGGTAAACCCACCAGTTTTTTCCAAGCGCAAAATTTTAGTTCAAATTTTATATTATTGTAAATGTTGGAAAACAGATCCCAATATTTTAGATCGACGAAGAAGAAACATAACAAATACGTACATTTCTTGTGTGTTTGCTGCTATAGGTTTTAGAATTTTAGGATTTTTTGTTAACTCAGATCCCTATTTCTACGGGAACTGCTAGCATTCCTTAATACTGATTGTAAATCTGCCTTTGAATTCAGAAGAATATTTTCTTGCTTGGTGGGTACTGCCAAACGTGAAGTGGAACACACTGTATAAGTTCAAGTGGTTTGAAATTCTAGATATACATTGCTACTTTACTTAATTTAAAAAATACAATTTTATATCATTTTTTAAGTGGCCGATAAAAAATCATTTTGTGGTTTTTGTTATTTTTGCTGTTGGCTACTGTTTAGTGGGACTTTAGACACGACGTAAACTAGTTTGGGGGGGCGTAATTGTAGGAAAGTGCAACTTGGCAAGATTCGTAGTGTTTATTTATCAAGTTTTCATATAAAATGGTAAGTAGTAACTTAGATAAATAAATATTTGATAGAAATACGTATTTATTACAAATTTATATATATACAGGTTAAGTTATCTTCATATTCATAATATTAGTTTACTTAAAATTCACTTTTTTAGGTTATGTAATATTTTATTTGCTAGAATTTATTAATTTAGTGTACAATATTTTCCAGATTCGTTTTATTCTTATACAGAATAGAGCCGGCAAAACCAGATTAGCAAAATGGTACATGAATTTTGATGATGATGAAAAACAGAAACTTATCGAGGAAGTTCATGCAGTAGTGACAGTTCGAGATGCAAAACATACAAATTTTGTTGAAGTACGTATAGGTGGTTGGCCATTAAAACACTGCTGTGTTATATATGTAAAATACTAAAGTGATTACTTCTTTTTTAGTTCAGAAACTTCAAGATTGTATATCGCCGGTATGCAGGCTTGTATTTCTGTATATGTGTGGATGTAAATGACAATAATTTGTCGTATTTGGAGGCAATACATAACTTTGTAGAAGTCTTAAATGAATACTTCCATAATGTATGCGAGTTAGACCTCGTTTTTAACTTTTACAAAGTGTATACAGTAGTAGACGAAATGTTCCTAGCGGGAGAAATCAGAGAAACATCTCAAACGAAAGTCTTAAAACAACTTCTGATGCTAAACTCTCTTGAATAAAATTCACCGTACTGATAACATTCATAAGTGTAATTTAAACTTATTCAGGCATATAAAATTAAAGGTCTCTTGTCTGTTTGCTATTGCAGTATAGCATTATTGTTTGGAAATATATAGAAATGATTAGCTATTGAGAATATGTATATTAAGAATATTCGTTTATGCGTGTATAATTTTAAGTTTATAAAATGTACTGAGATGTAACCATGTTTAGCGTAAAAATAAGGACCTGCCATGAAATGATTATTCAATTCTCTTAGTTTAAATACATTCCATATCAGTAATTAGTGCATTAGTTTTGAAATGTAATTTAATCAAGATATTAAGCACAAAAATATCTTCTCATTAATGTTAATTGTCTTTGTGTTTGACATGATCCCTAAAATAATTTTGAAACTTTAACAAGGAGGTTACTAGTTAAATTTAATTAAATTTGAAATGGTATGTATTATATGTATGCCCCTCTATTTTTATAACTTCCATTTTTGTGGCGCTTTTGTATTTAACTGTCGGAAGCTTTGCTGTTTTTTTTATTGAAATTAATGAAAACTCGTACGTACTAGCAGTACCTCAAAATTGTACTGCTAACCATGTGTAGAATGTTTATTCTCATTTAAAGTTGTTTTAAAATGTCTATTTATGTTATCAATATAGCTAGCTCAAATAATGTGTAAATACAAAATTTTTAAGAAACTAGATTGTTTTTCTTGTCAGATTGTTAAGAGAATTTAAAAGTCTACTTAAAATCAACATCAGTAAGCAACGTGGGGTAAGTAAATAAAATATAGTAGAAAGTTTATGTGAAGGTGTAGTTGCTGAATGGAGTACTAAGGACTCCCCGTTTTGGGATGGTACTGTAATTTCTTGATTACAACTACAACTGCTTTAAATAAACCGGGAAACGCAAACTTTTTCATGTTGCGTAAAGACGATATTGCGCTACCTTCTAGGATTTGCACAATTATTTTACCATGGGTAAATTTTCGGTAGAGATTTAATTTTGATGAAAATAAATAAACAGCATGTTCTCAATTTTAAGTGAAAATTGAATGTTTTACTTTTTTTAAATATAATTTTGAGAAATGAAAATTATATTTTAAATTAATTT
>JABXWE010083330.1:0-10710 GCA_014611495.1 Limonius californicus
TCAACCTAGGTATATAATATACTATTATAGTGTTATCGAAATGTACCTAGCACAAGTTTATTTTATACATAGGTTTGACTAGCTAAATAATACCATATTAATGGACATTAAAATACAAAAGTCAAACATCAAAAAATTCATTTTAGGAGTTAAATGATTTCTACCTCTACCAAAAAATATATTTTTTTCACTACTAGTAATATGGCGTAGTATTTTGACACATATTAGAATGCCGTGAAATTCAATTTCTCTACCTTGGCGCAGTGACAGGTAAATAATTTTTCATTATTAACCACTGGTGTATAATGAACAAATTTATATTTTTTGAGTATCCTGTGACAATTTCAAAGAGAATTTTGTTATAGCACGATCAAGTATTATGAGAAAATTCTATTTAATGGTATTTTATGCATTGAAATCGTTGTTTAAAACAATTAATTTAATTTTAAAATCTTTGATATATTTGAATATACGTTTTTCGCGCCGTAACAAATGAGAAGTGCGTCAATATAAATTTCGCCGATGGCAGAACAACGCAACGTTAAAAAGAGAAAATTGTTAATAATTTCAGTATTTTAGATGAAACGAGTGCTTAAACACAATGTTTCTGAATACCAATGATGATTTAACAAAAAAAGTATAATAAACTTTAATGTCAAACTTTATTAACCATTTTCAAACAACTGTCATACCAACAAAACAAAAAACTGCCATTTGTTTTATAATTTGAAATAAATACAGGTTTAAGTTAAAATAGTCATTAAATTGACAATTATAAGAGTTTATGTTACTAGTAGTGAAAAAAAAAGTATATACACCTCAGTAGAAAAGTCTTATAGCCCTCGGGCCTTACATCCCTCGGCGCTACGCGCCTCGGGATCTAAACTTAGCCCTCGGGCTATAATAGTAGACTTTTCTACCTTGGTGTATAATATACTATTAAGCAATGCCATTGTTTAAAACTATAAAATTAGTACAATTTCAATATTAAATATATTTTACCTACAACTGTTTGATTTTATTATTATTACATAACTAAAATAGCCTTGACAACGGTTGGGAAAGAGACGTTTGACGCACTTGTGCTTTCGAGGTTTCCAAAAAACACATGTGTTTTTTGTTTACAGAAATGTCAAATTGACTTTGATAAAGAAATACCTAAGTAACATAGAAATGAATAATTTTTATTGTTTATGAATGTGTATTACACAATTAGGACAGTTATTAATATTAATACAACTCGAACTCAAAATTTTCTTATTAGATACCGTGTTAACGTTAACTCTTGGAGTTGTTCTGTGGTTAACTCCCTCTGTTTCAACATTCGCAGTGAAGCAATCAACAAACCTTAGCAACGCGCATAGCAACGTCGTAAAATGACGACCTGATGGGATAGTATCAATTTTTTATAAATTTTAATCACATTATAATAATTTTTTCAGTGAACAGTTGTAGGTAAAATGTTGTTTATATCACGTGCCGAAAACAATTCCATATACTCGTGCAGATTTCCGTTAAATTCTGCAGTTGTATGTAATGCATTGTTTTCGGCACTTGTTATAAAAATAACTATTACACAAGGATAATAATTGTCATGCAAATGCAAAAGTCTGTGTCTTATAGCCATTCCAGCTTGTCTAAACAGCTAATTCTTTTTAAACACGAGTATTTTTACATTTTATTAACGCAAGCAATACATTATGACATCAACATACCAATTAACACTGCAAATATTTGAGACCACGGATAAGCCTTTCTCTTATATTCTCCCGATAAACTTCCATCGCTTCCCATTTTACTACAAATAAATTTTTGTTATAAAAATGAAACTTTAAGCAACACGAAAGTCGGCAAAACGGTTTAGTAAAGTCAGTAAAGATACTAAATAAAAATCGTACAAAGGGAATTGTTTCATATAAATTTAATTTAAACAGTTTAAACAATGGGTAAAGATAGTCAAGTCAAATATACTATAAATAAAGTTCACTTGATCTACCTGAAAATAAGATTTATAATTTTTAGATCATACCTACATAATTTATTAATTGTGTCTTGCCGTACTTCGTTGAAATGTACATTAATTAATAAGTAAATATGACATTAATAATTTCAACAGTTGTCATTTTATTTATTATCTAACACATTTCGGAGTGCTTAATAGTTATTTACGATATACGAGGTATGATCAAAAAATACGGTGAATGCATTTTTATAGCACCATCTACTGACGCTACATGCATTTGAAGTAATAAGTCCGATAGCCTGATCCTTTGAGCTAGTCAGTGTCAAGTTTGAACAAGTTGTGACTTGTCAAGCGGCTTCCATAGCAGAAAGAGTGAGGTCGTGTTTACGGTCTCTGTCGCGCATCATGGATTTTGAACAACGCGTGAACATTAAGTTTTGTTTTAAGTTGCAAAAAAGTGCCAAAGAAGCTCATGAAATGTTAAAATCAGTGTATTGCGATAATGTGGTGACTCTGAAGACTGTTTACAAGTTTACAAGCGATTTAAAAGCCGAAATGAGTCGGTTGAAGATGAGAAACGGTCAGGACGTCCTTCGACCTCAAAAACAGACGAAAACGTGCAAAAAGTGGCAAAAATGGTTCGCTGAAACAGGCGATCGACTATTCGAGAGTTTACCGAAGAACTGAGCATCTCATACAGATCCATGCAAAGTATTGTAACCGATGATTTGCAAATGAGACGAGTGAGTGCGAAATTTGTTCCAAGACTTTTGACTGCAGAACAGAAGGAAAATCGTGTGTCAGTTTGCACAGTATTGAAGGATCGTCTTGATGCAGATCCGGATTTCATGGCCAAAATTATAACTGGAGATTAAAGTTGGGTGTATGGCTATGACCCTGAGACGAAAATTTAGAGTTCCCAATGGAAAACGAGTGGCTACCCTCGCCCTAAGAAAGCACGTCAGTCAAAGTCGAACGTCAAAGTCATGCTCATGGTTTTTTTGATAGTGAGAGCATAGTGCGATTAGAGTTCGTTCCAAGGGGAAAAACTGTATACTCCGAATATTACAAGGGCGCTTCTGAATCGCGAGTTTTTGGTCGAAAAAAGGTTCCTGTCTGCCCACATCCGCCTTATTCTCCGGATTTAGCAACATGCGACTTCTGGCTCTTCCCAAAAATAAAAACCGTGCTAAAAGGAAAACGTTTTGACACCATTCCCGACATTGAGAGGGCAACAACGAGCAGCTGAAGGCCGTTCCGAAAGAAGCCTTCCAGAAACGCTTCCAAACATGGAATCACCGTTGGGATAAGTGCATCGCTAGCCAAGGAGAATACTTTGAAGGAGATTAATTTAAATTTGATGTAACCTTATTATTTCGTTCGTAATAAAATTCATTCACTGTATTTTTTGATCACACCTCGTATGTATCGTAATATGGAATTTTACGATACGCGATGGAACAATTGTCCAACGAGCCGAAGGCTAGTTGAATAATCCGTCAAATATCGTAAAGACACATTATGATACAAATATTGTACAACGTTTTATCTACTTTCATAATTAATTTAATACAAATATTTTTGTTTGTAAAAAATTTTTAAAATTGCGTTTATCAAAAAGTAATAGGGCAGCTAGTCTAATAACCGTAGTTACGAAGTTGTTAACTTTTTTCGCAAGCCTTCCAGTGAAAGCAAGTTGCAGTAAAGTGCAAAAATGAGTGATTAAGAGGAAAGTTTGCCTTCAGATATAGAATTGGCTGCTTAATCTGCTCTAGATACATTAATTCCTGCCAAATCTAAACAGCACTACCAAGTAGCGTACAAATATTTTGAAGAATGGGTGGAAGTCAAGAAAATTCATGAAATCTCTGAAAAGGTGGTCCTTACCTATTTTGCGAAACAAGCAGAGAAGCTAAAACCATCCTCCTTATGGTGCCGGTATTCTATGTTGCGGACGTTGGGGTCGATTAAGAAAAAGATTGATATTAGTCAATATGATCAGGTTCTTGAAGAGGAAATCAGAAGGATACCGACCTAAAAAATCGTGTATTTTTTACAAAGAAGAGATACATCAATTTCTTAAGGAAATGCATGATAAGGATTTATGTATGAAGGTAAATTGGTGCTTAAATAATAAAAACCAATCTCAAACTTATTATGCTTTCAGGTCGCTTTGGTAGTTGGAGTTTTTGATGCTTGTCGCCGCGAGGAGATACAAATTTGACGAGATAAAACGTTCAAGGCGAAGGAGAATTTATCAGGATCACTTTACCAAATTCAAAAACTAAAATTACGCGGGAATTTGCCATAACAGAAGGAAATATTCAGGGAATAAGTTGTTGGATTTATTTCAAAAGTATAAGAATTTGCGTCCCAGTCGGACCAAGCACAGTCGATTTTTTCTTACCTACAGGCATAGAGCAATAATCTTTATTGCTCTATGCTACAGGGGAGGTAAATGTACTCAGCAGCCTGTTGGAATGAATACAATCGGAGGAATTCCACAGACAATCGCTACTGTATTAGAATTATCTGAACCAGTAAATTATACAGGACATTGTTTTCGGCGATCGTCAGCATCATTATTGGCAGATGCAGGGGCAGATATGCACACTCTCAAGCGTCATGGAGACTGGAAGTCTGACAGTATTGCACAGGGATATGTCGAAACAGCCTCTGGAGTTAATTTTGAAAATGTTTCAAACTGTGTAATTTATATTAATATATAATATTATAAACATTTTTTGCAAAATTTACTATCTTTACCGTACTAGTGCTTTAAAGAAATTTATTACCGCACTAGTGCGGTAAAAAGTATTATTATAACACTAAAAAAAATTCTAAAATATAGCACATTACAGAATGAATATCAATATGATTATAATTAAAAGCTATACAACGTAAACAACAGATACCTATAGTTATATAATGTTGTTTACGTGCATTTTAAAAATGTATCAAATTTTTGTATAGGTACTTTACGAAATTCGGGTTAATATCTCAGAGAGTTGTTCAGATTCAAGAAATTCTTACAAGTACGCACTTGAATAGGCAGATTTGTTACAATTTAACAAACACTTATTTCTTCAAATAAGTGAGTTACTAATATCATACGTCGAACTTGAAATATCTTGTATATGGATTCAGCGCGAACAAGTACTGAAAAATATTTTACTATGCGATTCGCTTTTTTAAGAATCAAGAAGAGCGAAACACCGAAGAACAGTGGTACGAGATAAAGGAAATACTACATACTACATAATGTACCTACCCAAAGAAACTCTAGATGAACAACAGAACGGGGATAAGACAGTATAATTTAACTAACAATGCAAGAAGGCAATTGAAGAACGACAAAGGCAAAACTAAGTATGATACAGAATACAACAGTGGAAAAAGGAACAATATGAAGAAAAGAGGAGAAACGCAAAACAAATAAGGAGAAAGAAGAGGGAATATATCACCAACAGAATAGAGTCAGAGCAAGAAAAGCATAGTAGCAAATAAATCAAAAGCTTTTACAGTGAAGTGAAGAAGAACAAAACGGGCTACAAATGTAGCGCTGCATTTTGCAAAGACAAAGAGAAAAACTTAATTGGAGACCCAAAATAGATGTTGGAGAAATGGGCAGAAAATTTTCAAAACTACTGAAAATACAAAAAGATACAGAAGAAGAGGAAGAAAATAGATACAACTATCACTAGAATCAATACGTGGGAAAGCCAAGTTTGAAAGAGATAGAAAATATAAGTCATCAGTTAAAGAAGAAAGGATGCCAAATGAATGCTCTAATGAGTCTACGGTGCAATGTAAAAAAAGGGGACAAACTACAGGAGCATTGCTTTACTAGACACAGTATCTCAGCTAATTGCAACGTTGAAGGCAGAAAGAATAAAAGAATATATGGAGATAACGGTAAGAGAATAGCAAAGTGGCTGTAGGCGGGGAAGGTCGATAATGGATCAAATCTTTGCAATGAGACCAATACAAGAGAAATGTCATGAGAACAATATTAAACTATTCATCAATTATAAGCAAGCCTTCGATAGTATCAACTGAAGCCAATTGTATAAGGTGTTAAAAGAATTAAACCTACTGGAAAAGCTTATAAAATTGACAGAAATGATGGTAACAACCACCGTAACCAGAGTGTGAACAGCTAACGAGTCCGAGATCGATTGTGGGCTGATATAGTGTGACCCCCTATCGTCAATATTGTTCAACTTCGTGTTAAAAAAAATAATAACATGAAGCGGAGTTAAACATCACAACGAAAATGCATCAGTGTCTAGCCTTCGCAGATGATTTGACACTAATTTCAAGATCACGAGAAGAACTGGAAGCGGTAGTAGTGATATTATGAAGAGAAGCCGAAAAATAGGACTAAGAATCAATGAGAGCAAATATACGACCATGGTAAGAAGAGAATATAGAGCACATCAGTAACTAACAGTAAGAAACCGCAAAAGAGAAAAAATATGAAGAAGTAGATTGTTACAAGTACTTAGAAAGAATACTTAATCATGATAGCAATCAATGTAAAGAAATAACCTCAAGAATAACAGCAGGAAATCGAAGTATGCATGCATTACATGCAATATTAAAATCAAAAAATGTGTCAAGGTGGGCAAAACTACGAATATATAAAACCGTTAAAAATCAACTTACGAATGGGATGCATTGATCTTAACAGTGGAGGAACAAAATATGCTTAATTTATAGGAGAGGAAGGTACTGCGGTAGATTTTTGGAGGGTAGAAGGTGGATGAAGTATGGACAAAGAGAACAAACCAAGAACTGAAAGAGTTGTACAGAGAACCCGATATTGTGAGCAGTGTTAGAGCCCAAAGATTAAGATGGCTAATACATACATAAAGGATGAACGATTCAAGAGTGTCAAAAAAATATTGGTTGATGAACCGCAAGGGAACGGGCTAATAGGAAGACCAAGGAAAAGAAGGTTCGACGGCGTAGAAGAAGATTTGCAGATCATAGGCATACAAGGATGGAAGGAAAAAACCCAAGATAGAAAACAGTAGAACAAAATAGTGCAACAATAGTGCACAAGGCCTGTAGTACTAAAAATATATTACTCAAAAATCTTCCAAACAAAGTCCTTCTTTTCTTGGTATCCATTTTCAATGCATACCTTAGACATGGTTATTTTCTAGAACAATGGAAGTTTGATACAATACTGTTGTTTCATAAACCCATTAAGGCAAACGAAATCATGAGCTATAGACCCATCAGTCTATTACCATCCATTTCCAAGGTGATTGAAAAAGTTATATGTCAGAGACTGTTACAACATTTTGATTTTAACATTACAATGCCCGATTTTGAGTTTGGATTCCGATCTCATCACTCATCTGCACACGAGTTAAATTGACTTACGGAATATGTTGAAAGAGTATTTCAAGCAAAAGAGAATAGAGCAGCAATTTTTCATGACAAGCCTTGGACAAAGTGTGGCACAGTGGCATTATATACAGGGTGTCTCAGAAAGAATGGGCCAGCGTTTAGTCATAGATTCTTAAAAAAAAAAATAAACCGATTAAACCTAATATACCTTAGGCAGAAAGTCCTTCCTTAAGAAGTTATAAGGCCTTAAAGTTCAATTTTTTATTTTTTCTGTTTATTGTAATTTCCACAAATCTAAAGATATTTCTTTCAAATTTGGTACACATACTAACCATTATGTCGTACAGTGATATGAGTGATATAATTATTTTCATTAACCAGACTGGATCGTAAGAGGCACTTAACCTACCACTGCAATTTTATTTTAGCTCTAACTTTGTTATTATTAGAAAGTTTTAAAATTTTATTTTATTTTCTGAAAGAGAATTAAAAAATACAAAAATAAGGTACTCTTAGTTCATACGCGTAAAGGCAACCGTTTGCCTTAAATATAATAGCCATGATCACAAAAACAATGGGTAGTGCTTGTGACCTACAGTAAAGAACAATGCTAAGTCTGTTAAATACTTTGGTGTTATAGAAATAGCATTTTTAATTTCTGTTTTGTTTACGAAAATGCGTCGACATAACGAATGTCAGGAATTTTCGTAAACACAAACTGAAATTAAAAATACTATTTCTATAACACCAAAGTATTTAATAGACTTAGCATTGTTCTTTACGTAGGTCACAAGCACTACCCATTGTTTTTGTGATCATGGCTACCTGATAATTGCATGTCGTAACGACAACCCAAAACTTGGGACAAGCATTTTAAGGCAAACGGTTGCCTTTACGCGTATGAACTAAGAGTACCTTATTTTTGTAATTTTTAATTTTCTTTCAGAAAATAATATAAAATTTTAAAATGTTCTACTAATAACAAAATTACAGCTGGTAGGTTAAGTGCCTCTTACGTTCAAGTCTGGTTAATGAAAATAATTCTGTGACTGTACTACATAATGAAAGTATGTGTACCAAATTTCTTTAAATTTGTGGAAATTACAATAAAAAGAAAAAATAAAAAATTGAATTTTAAAGCCCTATAACTTCTTAAGGAAGGACTTTCTGCCTAAGGTATATTAGATTTAATCGGTTTATTTTTACCTAAAGAATCTATGACTAAACGCTGGCCCATTCTTTCTGAGACATCCTGTATAGGCTAGTCAACATCAAAGCGCCTAATTATCTTGTGCATATCATCAAATCATTTCTCTGTAGTCGCAAATTCTCAACTACAAATTGTACTACATCAGAATCAAAACCAATAGAAGCTGGAATATCTCAAGGCTGCATTCTGGGACCCCTACTATTCAACCTCTATGCCCTTTATATACCGAAACAACCATAGAATTGAAATGGCCACTGAGGAGATTACAATATTAAGCCTACAGAAGGCATGCAGACTTGTTCAACATTGGAGGGCGCATCAATCCGAGAGACCGCTTTAGAAATATGATTGAAATCAGTATCAATTCACGACAATTTTTCTCTTATATACTCGAACCATCCCTGAATGCAGTGTAGAAATATAATTTTTTTTAATCAATATATTATATTGACAAAATTGGCAGTAAGTAGCCTACTATAAATAGCATATATAAATAGCATTATTTTTCAAGCGAATTATACACATTTTTAAACGTTTAGTTACAACAATTGAAAAATAAACATGGAGAGTAATAAAAAGTACCCACAAACTGAATAAAAGTCTTGAATCATACAGATTAATGCGTGTTGTGATGACAGTCTTCACATAATATTACTATGTCTTTTAAACACAGGAATTTTGAACAGGGTCAGATGGGCTGTTGCTAACTTAATATGTTCTCTTTCTGGTTGTTGTTCAATATAAAGTTCGAGATTATATAACACCTTTTGGCATCACTAAAGACGAATATTTTCCCACCAACTGTCTCTAACTCATCATCAAATTCTATTTTGTCATTCGTTGGATCTTCTTCCATTAGATGTTGATGTCAAGTCTGCCAAGTTTCATAATGTAACATACCGTCTTAAAGCATGATGTCAATAAGTTAACTAATTAAAAAGTTGTCTTCAGGAAATTGTAAATATAATAAGCAAATGGTTTAGCAAGTGGAAAATGCAGCTTAATAGTATAAAATTAGAACCAAACATTTTCACACAAACCAGACTCATTAATCCACCTAAATTAACTTTTAACGGACAAGTTATCGCCTTGGATCAAAACAGATAGCAGTTAAATACCGGCGTTTACCTAGATAAGGATTAACATGGGGATTCCATATTAATAAAAAACTAAATGAAGCCCACATAAGACTGATCCAACTATATTTGATTCTCAATAAGCAGTCGCCTCTAAAAAGTGAATGAGGTACACTTATTTATATTTCTATTATACATCCTAGGCTAACATATGGTTCCCAGTATGGAGTATTAATGCTAGTAACACGCAGTTAAACAAAATTCATTTGTTCCAAAACAAAGTTCTATGAATAGTTCTGTGCTCTATGGTCATCAGAAACTTATTAATTCCCCGTTAACTAAAAATACCAAATATTAAACAATTTACAATAAAATTATACAAACAATATTACTAAAACACACAACTGCGTCCCGCATCAATTCACTACTGTATCAGCAGTAGAAATATTCACACTCGCTTAAAAAGGACACTCCCCCCAGGATCTCCTGTTATCTAATAGTGAGTAGTGCAAAAATAAGTGATGGGTGGGATAACTACATAGTGCTTAAACAAAGTAAATGCGTTAACAAAGCCGTGTATAGCAGACTTGCTGAACTGGTTTAATTAAATTTAAAAAATAAATAAATCACGATGTAGCTTTAATTGCATTTTGTTTATAAAAAGTTTCTGCAATTTTAATTCATTTGATGTTAATATTTAATGCTAAACACAGTAAAGTTAAAATCTCATCCCTTTTGTAATAAAATTCAGGCTGCTAATGGTAGCTAAGTATCTTCCAATTAAATGCTTATTGCCAAAATCTACTATAACAAAATTAAAAATTCAAAACACAAACAAGAAAATCCAAAAAAATTTGCAGGTTTCATCGAAAAATTGTCTATTTTATAAGTAAATCAAATCACTTTTACATTTCAGACATTTTGAAAGTATTTAAGTTGTCCTACTTTTATTATCTATGGGTTAAATAATATAGTAAATGCATATTTATTAAAATATGTAACAAAAATTTTTGACTTAAGTTAAGTCTAAGTTTATTCACCATCATGTATACATAAAAAAAATATGTCTATATATTTACACATGCGATTCATAAACTATT
>JABXWE010083369.1:0-12058 GCA_014611495.1 Limonius californicus
TTTTTTTTTTTGATAGTTCATTATTTGTGTTAAAATTCCGCATGTCTTTTATTGCTGTGTTCTGAATATTTATGTAAGGATTTTGCAAGCTTTAAGATCTAGGTGAAGGCACAATTAAAGGTAGGTTCCATTCACGTGAGCTGCTGGTTTCTCGACCTTCCGCGAGGACCTACAAAACCAGCTGGATTTTGGAAGGTGGCGCCCACTTATTTTGACTCGCCCTGTACACAACTTGAAGCATTTTCTCTATAAGAAATTTTTAGCGAACTCCCCCTACTCCTCTGAGCAAGCCGCTGGCCTTTTCCATCTTTTTTTGTTTGCGGGTCCAAGAAAAGCGCGTTTGGCCCGTAACAAATTTGGCGCCGTAACGTAAAACTTTTTTGGCCCGTAACAAAAATTTGGCGCCTCAACGTGGAACTTTTTTTTTCGACAGTAGTAACAAATTTGGCACCCTCTTCGTGGGGCTGTTTTCTTGCCATTTTTTCCCGAGTATTGGAGGAATTTCCGTGAAACGCTTTTATTTGGAAAGTTGTGTACGTTTCCCGATTGTTTTCGCGAATTTTCCCGTAACTTTGTGTCATATTTCCCGCATTTGAATTTTTTTCGATTCTCAGTATTTTGTTTCGACTTTTTTTTTTTGGAATTTTCTCGAGTTTTCCGTGACATTTCCCGTGTTTTAGTAAACCTGTGTCGAGATATTCTGTTTTGTTGAATTTTCTTGTTGAATTCTTTAAAAATAACCACCCAATTTTATGGATTTTTCAGATTCTGTTAAAACTTTTTTTAAATTTCCAGATTTTTTTTAAATTTTAGCGGATATTCGTAGATTTTTTTTTTGGAACTTTGTCTTCGGTAACTTTGTTGTTGATTATGTAGTACTCTTTTGTTTAGAATCCAGTGTCGTACGTTTTTTTTTGAATTTTGTAGAATCTTTTTTTGGATATTTACGTTCCCTGTCCCGAACTTTCGCGAAACCTTGTCGTGTTCTCGTATCGTTTGCAGGTTTTTTTTTGGTTCTCGTTTTGTTTGGTTTGCTTTGTTAGAGTTTTTTTTTTGTGTGCTGTCGTTTATTTTCGTATACTGTCCTGTCGTTTCCGTTTATTGAAGTTTATTGTCATTCATTTTTGTTTGTTGTCGTTTATTTTTCGTTTCGGTCTTGTTTATCTTCCGTTTTTGAAATTTTTGTTTGTTTTTGAGATTTATTTTGTCGTTTTCTTTCGTCTTTATGATTTTTTAATCAAGGCCTTTGGTATGTCGCATATTTTGAAGTCATTTTATTGTCGTTTTCGCCTATCGCATCTTGTTAGATTGAACCTTTCATTAATTCTGTTATCGTCTCGTTACCGTTTCGCTATCGTTATTGTTGCCGTTTTGCCCTTAGCGTTATCGCTGCCGTCATGCCCTTAACGCTATCGCTGCCGTTATGCCCTTAACGCTACCGATACCCTTACCGTTTTCGTTTTCGTTTGCTGTGTTGCCGTTGGGCAGATCATCGACTACTGTCGGATTTAACGGTCTTGTCTTTCGTCTTCAAGGTTTTTTTTCGTCGTGGTTCCATTCCACAGTTTTTTTTCGACTACCAATTTTGCCTTTATTCTTCGCTTCGTACCCTGAAACATTTTTGGTCTTGTTGCGTTTGATGACTCCGTTTGTTGTGAGGCTACCGTGATGTGCTGATCCCGTGATGCACAGAACGCTCTCTTCATTTGGTTTTTGTTAATCGTCTTCAAGTCCCTTGTCCCTAAACTCCTCCCCGAGTTGTATCGGCAGGTTGGACGGAACCCTGCTCGGGTGTAAGACTTTCCCGATTGTGACGTTATTTACCCGGATTTGACTTTTTGTGTGTTTGAGTGAGTGTATGTTCGTTTGATGATCTTCTCTTCTCTTTGTTTTCTTCTTCGTTCTTCCACTGCGTTCTGCAGCCCTTTGTTGCCTGATCACCAACAACCATCCCCTGTCTTATTCTTCGTCCTCTTTCCGCCCTTCTTGTTTTCTTTGGTTTCGGTTGGGTCTTTCCCCAATCTTTCGTCTGCTGTGATGGGGTGGGCATCGTTCCACAGCAGGGGTTATTTTCGTCGATATTTTTGGGTTGGGTTTGTTTGTTGTTTTTTTTGTGTATTTCACTTGGTTTTTAGATTTTTTTTGTTGATACCCTCTCGTTTTCGCCTGCTCTTTTTCGTTTTGGTTTTGTTCCTCGATTTTCTCTTTCTTAAGAGAATTTCAGGGAAATTCTCTTCAAGTAAGGGGGGTGTTATGTGATTTTTAAATTTGCCGCACACTTTGGTAGTGCCGTAATTGTTTTGCCGCTTCGTAGTAATTAATATCGCTGTTCTAATAAAAGGCTTATTTTGAGTTACCATTTCGGTATTTTGTTTGGTCTTTCGAGGCTCTAGATGTGATCAATGGTTCCTTTGTGTTAATCGCAAGCTTTGATTTCATCCGCTAAACCTTGAACGCTCCCTGGAATTCCGAGCGTCAAAAACAAAATTCCTTCTCGAACTTCTTGCATATGATTTCGCCAGGTTGTGCAATCTTTTGAGGGGAGAAGTAGGGTCTCCATTGCATTTTGGGTTAGTCCATAATTAGATCTCGAGGACTCCGGTTGTCCGTAAGCTCCATCATCGGCAATCGTAATTACGTCAAGTGCTGCAGGGGCGGCTCTCGGTTTTTTTTGTGAGGGGTATCATTAATGTGTGTTCCGTTTCGCTGTTGTACCAAGGGGTATCTAACAGACTGTCGGCTATTGCCGGATTAATGGGAACATCTTGATTCAACCCCAGGAAAAGGCAACTCTTCAGTGAGTTGTAAAATCGCCTTTTTGGCGGATCATCGTCAAAGCCCAACGCCCGTGGTTCTGCAGCCATTTCATGTTATCGAAGGTTCCTGGCTACGCCTGTGTCCATCGTTTATAAATTGATATCGCCATTAGTTGTGCCGTCTCTTCGTCAAGGTTGTGCCTGTCTGCAAAATTCAAGGTAAAAACTTCCAGTTTGGTGTTTTTTTGTGAAGCAAAACTTTCCGTGCAACTTGCAAAATTCAAACGTGTTAACCTTTGTTTTGTTTTATTGATAAAAATAGTAACAGTGACCTGAAGCCACTGTTTATTTTGTATAAATAATATACAGACGTTCATTTTATGGTATTATTTCTGTAAACTTACGCAACTGGGCCAAGCAGTTATTGAAACAATTTAAATGTAGCATTGGCACCAGCGGCGTAGAGTTCTGTGCGAACGTTCGAAATTATTACTGTGTGTTTTACGTTATAAAGTCTCCTATCGTTGATATTTATCTTTGTATGTTCTGTGCCATTTTTTTTTTGATAGTTCATTATATGTGTTAAAATTCCGCATGTCTTTTATTGCTGTGTTCTGAATATTTATGTAAGGATTTTGCAAGCTTTAAGATCTAGGTGAAGGCACAATTAAAGGTAGGTTCCATTCACGTGAGCTGCTGGTTTCTCGACCTTCCGCGAGGACCTACAAAACCAGCTGGATTTTGGAAGGTGGCGCCCACTTATTTTGACTCGCCCTGTACACAACTTGAAGCATTTTCTCTATAAGCAAATTTTACGAACCCTCCCTACTCCTCTGAGCAAGCCGCTGGCCTTTTCCATCTTTTTTTGTTTGCGGGTCCAAGAAAAGCGCGTTTGGCCCGTAACAGGTTAATCGAAGATCCTCATACATATCCCATTAAAATTGCTTTGTGAAGAAGAAGAATAATTGGGCCAAATTTGTTAATAATATTTTTAATGCCAACAATTACGACCAACTATTTTTCGATCAACTGCACAATAATGAACTTCAGCTTGAATTCTTCTAGCACGAGTGTGCCACAGCTCACACAGCAGGTGCAATGTAGAATTTTCTAAGGAAATCCTAACATGGCAGTATTGTAAGCAAAAATAGTTGACCACCGCAAGCGCCCGACTTCACATCCTTCTACTACTTTATATTTGGATATCCTAAAGATTATTAATGCAAATCGTTTACACACATTGCTGAGTTACAAGAGGCCATTGTGAATGCCTCTAATTATATAGCACCTAGACACTTAGGTGCCATTATTAAAAATATAGAGCCCGTGGTTGGTTAATGTTTATTTAGAGCAGTTACGATAAACAACAGTCTGACAAAATGTTTATTTTGATTTTAATGGCTATTGTAGTGCGCATTTCTGTAGAAATTTAAAATTTTTAAAGAACTATATTTTAGTTGTTTTACTTTAAGATTCGCGTTCTATTCATGACAGTTCTCAGTATTGCTTACAAAACTTTACAATATTCAATACCTTCAACGATTGCTATTTATCTATTGCCTTATTGCCTTGCCAATAATGAACGGTTAGATTAAATTGGTTTGTATAGAACCAAACATATATTGTAGAGATAATTTTCGTATTTGCATCAAAAATTGTACTGGTTGCATACATGCGAATCAGAGGGTTGCATAAAAATTATTAAGTAAAATTATGTAGTGACACATTTTCGGTTAATTAAAATTTAAGCAAATCATCATTTCTTGCATTATGTACGAGCTATATTGATGTAAACAAAATATTACATTCAGACATTGTATATTACATATTCTCACTGAAAAATACAAAATGTAGGCTTCTGGATGTTTATGCCAACTTGGTTCTGTATTACGTAGAAGAAAGCCTCGACGTGTGTTACCAGAAATACATGTTGGTTTGACCAGTATGAGCTTAAAATGAAACATGTTGTATAAATAAAAAGTCAAATTAATGCTTTTGCAGGAAGGTCAAAGATAATCATATGAAAATATTGCTTAGCAGCTTTGGTATAATCGTGGTGCTTACAAATATACAGGGAATTTTTCTTTTTACTATACATTGCCTATTTATGCTTTTAAAAAGAACGCGTCAATTACGCCGATTGTGTATGCAAACAACTATGCCCACAACTAAAAAATAGAAGTGAACGTCAATGTAGTTGTGAATTATTTGAGATGAAGGTTATGTTGATGCAGTGTTTACATTAAATAAGTAAATCAAAATGAGTTGAACAACAATGACGATTATTGTTGTAAAACATTAAATATCAATAACAGAAAACGGATATGAAAATAAAAACAACAGTTACAACAAGTATTCGAAATGGCCACCTTCTGCTTCTAAACAATAACTTAAACCGTGTTGAAAAGCACGCACAGCATTCGCAAGAAAGTCGGGATTCAAGCTATTGCATTCGGTACTTCTGCGAGCTTTTAATTCATCAATACTTTGGATTGGAATATTTGTATAAATTTTTGATTTCAGATATCCCCAAGCAAAGAAGTCATTGGCCAACAAATTTGCAGAACGCGGGGGCCACGGTATAGGACCGAATCTTCCTATCCAACGTCCTGGAAACCTGTCGTTTAGAAAGTTTCTTATAGCATTCGTGGAATGCGGAGGGGCTCCATCCATCTGAAACCACGAGTCATCGATGTTTAAGTTATCTATTGCCGGAATGATGCCGTTCCTTAATAGCTCTAAAAATTTGGCTGTATTGAGATTACCATCAATAAAATATGGACCGATAAGCTTATTTTCAACTATTCCTAGCCACATGTTAACTTTCCCAGTGTATTGACTGTGAGTTAAGTTTTGTAAATGGCAGTTAATGCGGGACCAATATCTAAGAAATAAGTTTATCAAGATATTGGATAGTGGACAGATCAGGAATTATAATCTATACCGAAAATTTTGTGAACTGACTTCTCCATTTATTGTGAAAGTTGCTTTATCACTAAAAACTATCTTATTTAAAATATATTCATGTTCATTCAGCAAATTAAAGAATGTTTCACAAAAGATTGTTCTTTTTTTCTGTGTCTCCATCGAACAGTTGTGATTCGAAAATTTGGACGATTTATATTTAAATTCTTTTAGTGTTATAAATGCCGAGGTTTTAGAAACATTAAAATGTGAAACTACATGTTTTTCGTAGTGATACTATGGGATTTTCTTCAACGTAGCATAAAATATTTAATTTCATTTCTTCGGTTACATAGGCAATGTATACTAAAAAGAAAAATTCCCTGTATACCGTTTAACATACGTAAACGTTTCCTAGTGTTGCACTTGGAGCAACGAAATAGTTGAGACACCTGGAAGGGGTATGCATTTAATACATCTACATTACAATATTTCTAAATTTACTACTCTTTAAATGATTTAAATACGCAATGCATTAATTTTTTTTACAATGGTCATGACAGAGGACGTCTGGTGTGGTTTCGTAATTTTGAAAGGAAGGTGGGAACCAATGGCCCATCTAACAAACATAAAAGTGCTGTTAGACTTTCTAGGGCTCAGCCTGAACTAGCGGATGCTTTAACTCTGTAAGTGCTGAGTTCGGATAAAAAGTTTGACTATAAACTACTTTAATGCATTCTAGCTTAAATAATATTAATTTAAAAGTTTTTCATATAATGGAAAAGTTAAATCTAAGCTTAATTCATAAGGTAAGTCGATGTAAAAGCATGCATGCGCCGCCATGCTTGTATAAGTACCACCAAATTGATTTGAATAGCAGTATACCATCTGAAGTTAATCTTAAACCGTAACAGAATAAATCTACAGAAAATATTATACGCATCAGCCAAACTGAATTTGTTTGTATGCAAATATTTGTTCAACAAGAACACATTTACAGTCATCAAAAACGTATAGCTACTGCAGTTTCAGTTAAATTTCCAAATGCAGCAGGACAAATTTTAAGTCGGCACTTAGTTTAGCTGATGGCAGTAGACAAAGAAAACACTAAATATAGAAGATTAATTTTATAGCATAACTTATAATGAGATAGGGTGCATAGCGGAGCGCTGCGAACGCCGGTCAAACGGTATTCGTAGTCCAGCACAACCGCGCTGGTCAGTAGTTGGATGGGTGGACCAATATAATAGCATATGCAACCGGTCGTGCTTCGGAGGGTACGTAAAACCGTCGGTCCCGGTTGTCATACAAACAACGCTGACAATCGTAAACCTTCTAGTGGCACTTCTCTTCTCTGTTTGGCGGGTTAGGTTAGCCTCCTGCCCGGCACACGTGCGAAGAGGGCTCACAGAACCTACTCTGTTGTAGGTAATTAACAGGCCATTGGCCTATAATGAGGTTGCTTATATTCTTATTGTATGAACCAAAGAACTCATAGGTTTTCGCGATAATAACAATTTTAAAGCAGCTCATTGTACGAACGCCTTCCTTTTGTCTGGGCACCAAGGTTATTACAATTGTTCTATTAGGAGTATTGCATGTAATTTCATTTATTTTGTTAATGTAATCCTCCATTACCATGTTTTCTATATAGTTTCTTGCAGTTAGTTTACATACTTTAATAGTAGTCAAGCGTTTTGTTTATAAGAAACAGTTGCTATTGGTATGCCAGTTCAAGTATCTACGAATTTTAATAAACATTACCATAAAACTTCCCTTGCCAACCTCTAACATAGAACCTTCATCTTCTTCTTCTTAGGGTGCTTTGTCTCTTAAGAGACGTAGCGATCTTCTCTCCTATGCCTGTGTTGCGCGTTTAGAGTGCCACAGACATAGAGGACCTACAGCTTAACGTGGGCTCCGAACCACGGGAAGTGTAAACACTTCTACTCCAGAGAAGATTTACTAGGCAGAATACCTCGCTGGTTTGCCATTGCCTTGCGAGGGAGAACTTCATAGAAGGATTTAATATATTTTTAACATTAAGAGATTCTTGCAAATACAATTCTTCACTTACAGAAAATATAACCTTGTTAACTATTGCGTTGCATGGAAATATTATTTCAATTAATGCAACATTTATTTTAGTACATTATGTCATTATTGCTATATACTGGGAACTTATTTCAATATAGCGAGATAATATTATTATTATTAACTCAATACATCGAAATAATATAAAACATATGGCCGACTACAGTTCACTCCTGCCTAACGAATAAATAGGATTCTACAGACAGTCGAAAATAAACAACAATTAAATTTTTTTGTTCGTTCAGTAGAATTGTTTGTCAAGAGGAGGCACAATAAAATGTTGTAGAGAACTATTTTTTCCAGGTTGCCTAATGGTTTGCTTTATTTTCTTTTATACGAGGGCAGTTCAATTGAAACCCATCTTTGATCAACTTAACCTTGAAAACTAATTCGAATGATGTTTCTTAATATTAGTAGTATTTGTACGCAACACATTAATAAGTTTTAGGCGTTTGAATTTCATTCTGACTTTTAAAACTTCGATTTTGAAGTGGCGTTTGTTGTTGAAGTTTGATCAGCCCTACAATTTTTCTGCGGTAAGGGTGTGCATCCATTGCAGATTCATACGCGAATGCAAGCAGTGTATGGAAATGCATGTATGTACCCCACTGTGAAGGAATGGTGCCGAAAATTTAAGAATGGAAAAGAGGAGACTATGGATGAACCGCCACTAGGTGCACGGGGTACTGCATTAACAGAAAATAATATGGCATGTGTAGAAGGCCTTATTAGAGAAAATCGTCGAATCTCAATTAGAGAAATTTCAGAAATTGTTGGTGCGATTGTAGGATCTGTCCATAGTATTGTTCGTAATCTGGATTATACTAATGTTTGTTCGCAATGGATTCCTCGTCTCTTGTCTAACGAACAAAAATGCTTGGAAATGGGCTTATCTCTGCAACACCTCACAGACTATAGGCAAAATGGTGATGACTTTTTCCTGTCAATAGTTGCTGGTGACGAAACTTGGTGCCATTGCTACGAGCTATCCAGTAAGTTATCGTCGATGCAGTGGAGACATGCAAGTTCACCACCACTGTAGAAGTTTAAAGCACAACCTTCTGCAGACAAGGTGATGTTAACATTTTTTTCGACCATGAAGGACCCTTGTTGATAGAGTTTAAGGAACTTGGAGTAAATGTCAATGTAAATCTGTACAATGAAACTTTGAACAAGCTTCATCAAGCAATAAGACGGAAACGTCCAGGAAAACTTACGCGTGGGATGATCATGCTGCACGACAATGTTAGGCCTCATGTTGCTAATGTGGTAAAAGACCATCTTCAACTAAAGAAATTGAGGGTTTTTGAGCATCCACTCTATAGCCCGGATCTATCGCCTTGCGATTTCCATATTTTTGGACCGCTGAAAAAGGCGTTGACATTTTGAGTCTTACGCAGAGGTACAGATAGCTGTGGTAGACTTCTCCAATCAGCAGCCACAAGAATTCTATGAGCAGGGTATACGTCGGTTAGTAAAACAATGGGATAGGTGCCTTAACTGTGACTGTAATTATTTGTAATTAAATTATTGAATAAATTTTTTATTAAGCTAAGATTTGAACACACCTCGTATAATAAATATTAGCTAGGAAAATAAATAAAATAAACCATTAAGTCCGGTCACTGTCGAAAATAGTATTAGAAATTTCTTTATGAAAGGAATTTCCAAAATGTCAATTTACTATCTCTTAGCTTTCTTGATTTCTCCCAGAAGAACGGGTTCTTGTATAACATGTTCAAAGGTCTGCATTCAAAAAAAGGATTTTCAGACGCGTGTTCCAGTAATTTTTTATGAAATATCGGATTGAATCATCTTGGTATGTACTCGTACAGTTCTTGTCAGCACTGTAAAAAACTTTAAATATGTCAAATAACAAGAAAGAAAAGTTTGGTATCAAGAGGGCTTGGTCCGTCTTACATTTAGTTGATTTGACAAATCAAGTCCAGTTTGAAAACCATACTCCGTAAGACCACACACAGTTATCAAACAGGTGCGTAGCTTTTCGAACAGCGGTATACGCACTACATTATCTACCTCCGATTATTTACAAAAACAAAAATAGTGGTCTTAACTTTGTAAGGTTTAGGCAAGGTACACTCTATAGAAAACTTGTATAGAAAAATTATCATACTGTATCAGCACAGGACATTTAATAAAAGTTGTCTGTGGAAAGCAAAATGTGCGTTCCTACTTAGACCATACAGTATACATACACTTACTACAATTATTAAATAGTTATCAGAGTATAATAATTTAGGTACGTTTTTTGTTTAGAACGAAAAAACTAGCCTTGAGATGCATACGATTTTACATTCCCAACTATAAGTCAGAGATTGAATTGCTTGACAAATCGGGACGGATTCTATCAAAGTTCTAATAAGATACATATTAAATAAAGCTGCATAAGCAGCCTTAAAGCGGTCTATGGTTAAATGTTTTTGCGTAATATGCTAAAAAATACCAATATTATGTATATAGGAATTAAATGTGTTTAGAAGCAAATTAGATCTATTTAATAGATGCACGTTACGCGTACTATACAAATTTTTATAAAAAAAAAGATAGGCGTAACATATAATAAATGGAAATATAGTATGAAGTATTATAATGTAAAACATAGTTTCAAACTAATATAGCACAGATACGATCTGATTTTGGAGTAACTTCTATCGTCAATATGAACTAATATAATCTAAAATCAATTTATTACGGATAGAATCGGTTCTCAGATTAACTTTCCTCAACTGCCTTCTAGCCAGCTTTTGAAACTTTGCCACTGTCTATAAATGCCCAGAAATTACTTTTTTTATATGAAGCAAAAGTTCCAGTACAATGATAGCTAGATATTTTTTAGAACAGTCTTGTTCATTGAACATTTTCCAAGAAATATTAGAGATTGATTGCCAATTTTATATTAATTTTAAATTTATGATAAATACGAAGAAGTACTTGAACCAAAGCATCATTCCTCAACTGGCTTCTAACCTAGCTTTAAATCTCAAACACTTTCTATAAGTGCCTAGAAATTATTTTTTTGTCCCTTTAAGACTATCGTATTTATAGAATATTTTGCAAGTAATTTTAAAGAATGTCTGTTTAAGCTCTCTCTTGAATTTACTTTCTTTCAGAGAATTATCAGTAACTAAAACCTCCAATATAATTATAGCTAGATTCCTTTAGTACAGTCGAATTTACTAAATAGTTTGCAAGTAATTTTAAAGAACGCCTTATTTTAAAAACCAGCTCATGAATTTATTTTTTCTTCATAGGTAACTGTGAATTTTATAAAAGTTTTAAATTTATGATAAGTAAAAGAGAACGCTTGAGCAAATTGTAATTCCTAACCTTACTTTTAAACGTCTGCCACTTTCTGCAAATTATTAGAAAATATTTCTTCTAGATATGGAACAAAAACTGCGACGTAATGATAGGAAAATCATTTTAGTCTAGTCTTAATTGTGCAACATTTTGCAAGTAATTGGCTTGTTTGATAACCCTTCTAACAAGTGCGCCTTTTTGCAAACAATTGTCAATTTTATTACAGTTTCAAATTTATGATAAATGCAAGGGAACACTGGAAGCAAATTATAATTGCTCTTCAGTGTTATCGTGGAAGACAGAATCCTCAAAATGATAATTAGCAGAGTGCACTGATGGGATATACATACTTTGATCAAACTAGTTTATTTACTGCAGTCTAACAAAGGTGCCTCAAAAAAGGAATAAAGGAAAGAACAGGAATAGCTGAGAAAGCTCTCACTGAACTATCAGAAATATGGAAGAACCATCGCATCAGAAAAGAGACCAGAAGCGACTAGTGCAGCCCCTGACATTGCCCATCGCTACTTCCATCGCTATGGGTTAGCGTCTTGGATACTGAAAGCTGCATGTCAAAGGGGTATTGAGACATTTAAAATGAACTGCTACAGATTAGAATCCAATGGAAGGCACCATGTACCCCATTCGTATAGAGTAGGATGCACATGGAGGCTTTTCCTCCTAGAATCCTGATCTAGTATATGTTTAGCTTAAAAACCGAGACAGGTATTGGAGCAGGAGTATATGGTGTAAAGCCAAGGCAAAGTCTCAGCTTTTTACTTAACAGGTACGCCTCCGTTTTCTAAGCGGAAATATACGAGATAGTACAATGTGGGAGAGAAAACAATAGAAGGGCCTTGCTTGCTTGCTTGCTTGCTTTGAAAGAGCGAGATCTAGGACGCGGTTTTCCAAGCATCTCTATGCACTTAGGCCACATTTGGCCCATTGTACACCCTAACTAAGAATTTTGCCTATCTGGGGTA